>JAOTQJ010137474.1:16282-88969 GCA_025642045.1 Solanum sejunctum | reverse complement strand
TCTATCTATCTATCTATCTATCTATCTATCTATCTATCTATCTATCTATCTATCTATCTATCTATCTATCTATATCTGTGTGTGTGTGTGTGTATGTATGTATTGTACCTAAGACATGAAGTATATGTGAAATGAAAAAATAAGAAAGAGATATATGTGAGAATATGAGAGTGTGAGAAATGAAAAAAAAGGCATAGCCTCAATCAAAGAAGTGTCGTAGAACTAATAGAGAAGAAAAAAGAGAGAGAGAGAAAGATTTGAGAGTTTATTTTCTAAATATGAGAGTGTAGTACTTGTGTGATGTAATCTTTTATTTCTTGTGTAATAAAATATTATATTTTGGTCCACCACGCTTCCAACAACCTAATTCTCCCTTTTTGTGATACATTTTATATTAGCCAACTTACAAACTATTAGCTGAAACGTTTATTTCGATGTTTGAATTCATGACTACCATTCCATGTGGGATTCATCTCCAGCGTTATACATCAATTTATATTACTAACCATTACCTATAGTTCAATTTGTAAGAGATATAGCTGAATACTATAAAAGTGTCATGTTACAGGGAATGGTGCTTAGAAATTCTCATATTGAAATAGCTTTTTGAACTAGTCTTTTGTAGTTGTATACTCTTACATTATCTTCTTCATCCCATTGATCATTCTTTATGTTATAATATGAGTTACTAAGAGAGTGATGCGGCTACCAATCCAGGCTACATGAATGATGATGTGCCATTGAAAGACGTTGGGTGAGTTGGTGCTATTCATTTTCCACCAATCATAGACTATTTTTCTATCATATCACAAGTATTATGCTTCACATGATTCAAATAAAAGGACTATTTTTGTAGGCCTAAGTCATGAAGACCCACACGACCTTCTCAAGAATTCCACAGATTTGTGTGTTCTTTTCTCTTTCAAGAATATCTTCCAAGAGTCTATCTGCATGAAGTTGTTTCCCATATCCTTAGATGGTGGAACTAAATAATGGTTATGAGAGTTTCTATCAGGCACTATAGCTTCAAAATAAGTTGTTCGAAACATTATTTTAGAGGATCTTTATATCGTCAAAGATATTGTACGTCATGACCCAAGCTAGCCTCTGAGTGTAACATGGCGAATAAGATTTCCAGAGGAACTGCAAACTAGCCTTCTTAGTATATTATAAATATTCAAGGATCATAAGAGAAGAAATATAAGCTTAAGTTAAGCATATTCATAAGTTAAAGAATGATAATCATAAGAGGTACAAGCCATAAGAGTAACACATCACTTCATGTCCAACAAGCCTCTAAATCATATATTGAGCGGGACTATACATGTCCCTAGATAACCCTCAATAACAATTAAAGACTATGTCAAGTATAACATAAAAGCTAGATTGAAGTAGGTTTCTTTCCCGAAGAATGAAGACCCACCCAATTGGTCTGTAAAGCCAAACCAAATCTAGTCATGAAGATGAGGAGAAAGATAGTCATTTGTCTCTATATTGTGACATAATGTAGGAATAAAGTATGTGCTTGTATATTTGAATGTACAAAGTATATAGGCATGCAATCCAATAGTATAAATAAGATACATAGCTCAGTAATGCAAGAGCAAATGCACATACACATATAGAATCAAAGTAGAGAAAAGAATCATTATACCAATATGTCATGAGTGAAAAAGTATGTGTTAGTACATTTGAATGTACTAAGTATATGGGCATACAATCTAATAATATACATAAGATACATAGTTTAGCAATGCAGGAGCAAATGCACATACGCATATAGAATCAAATTAGAGAAATAATCATTATACTAATATGCCATGAGTGAAATAATGCATAATGTCATAATAAATAAAAATATGTGGAAATGTCACCCTAATTGACAATAAGAACATGCAGGCTATAATATGAAATTCTAGTGTTGCCTCTACATCAGAAAATTAAAGTCTACTTGCAAAAGTTGGACTCCACATGTCATATTATAAGTTATGTTGATCCATTACATAATTCTCCTATAGTGGTACATAGTTATAAGAGAAAGAACTTTACTTCAAATGGGTCATGCCTCAACTAATGGGTCAGTCATAATCCCAAGGCCCTCTTGGTGCTAAGTTAACATCCCATAGCATACATAATATAGGCATATAGTCATACATGTCATAAATCATCATAAGTAATCATAATTCATAGTTGTACATCATCAAATTTAAGATTGATCATAGTCTCATAGTTCATAATCATCGGTCAAAAGAATAGCTCATTTAATACTATGGTCCTAGGTTACCTTTAAGAATTCTGATCCCAATGGGGACCCTAGGTCAGTGTCTTCGAAATACCCTATTTAATAGAACATTAGGGTCCTAAGTCACCATTCAAAAATCTTAAGTCTCCAAGAGGAATCCCCATTCAATCGGGAAGGTCCTAAATCTCATATTCTTAATTATAATCTTGCTTGAAAAATTTGTACATGCATGGTCATGTGATGAGAGATAGGATAATATCATGGGTTTATACACATTTAGTTCAAAATCATAAGGGTACAGTAAACTCATGCATAATCATTGAACCAATGATCATTTGAATCATAATTGAAGCAACTCATGTATGGTTTGCATAATCAATATAACATACTTGACTAATCTCATGGAAATCATATAAATCATGAAAATTAAGAGTGATACACACATATTTCTTTTATATGTAAACTACAATATAATAAGATCATTTGAAAAGAAAGTCATGAAAATCCTAATTTGATCATACTTGAAAATCATTAAAATAGTGAGAAATTAGGTTAGGTTCGAAGCATGGAAGGTACCCATGAATGAATCCCATATTTCTTCATGAGAATTGAGGAATTAAAGATGAATTTGACTTGAATTCTGGAGTTGTTTAATAGGTTCTTCACATGATCTTGATAGGAGACTTGAGAGTGAAGATTGATGAGAGAATTATGACTTTTGGAGAAGGAGAGTAAATAGAGGGCTAAGGATAGTTCGAATAGCATGGAAGGGTTTACAAAATACATAAATGGGCCTAAAGCATTAAACCATGGAAGGGCAAAGGACCTAAATTCCGTCACATAATTCCCAATGTACCTTGCACCCGATCCTTTTAAGACACCCTCCATGAGTCATGAAAGTTACGTTGACTCGTAGTGTGTCCCATGAAGTGCATTGGCTAGGTGGTGCACCCACTATAGACCATTCCACATTGTGTGGTGAGGGCCACTATCCATGCAGGATCTTGTGGTGTGCACCCTCCACAAGGCAACCCTCAAAAATGGAGGTGTGCACCCTGATCTATGAAGGTGTCTTAGTGGGCACTCTGGACTATAATCTCATAAAACACTTATTTTAGACCCTTGGTTTTCTCTTTCGAATCTCGAGATCTTACAATATCCCCCTTGGGTCATTTATCCATGAATGACATACGAGTTACCTTGACTAGAGCAAAATATATACCTGACTGATGTTCACGCTCTAATAAGAAAGTGGTCATTGTTAGCAATTAACCTAACCAAAGGTTAGGATCGAATCCATAGGGAATACAGGGTTTGACTACAATATTTCACTATTAAACATTTATAGTATCTATAACTCAAATCTCTAAATAGGAGGGGTTTTGTGATTCAAGAACAAAGTAACATAAACACTATACTACGATGCGAAAAATACTCAATTTTAGGGACAACTTGGGAATTGTGTTCCCTATGGTTTGTTAACTCGATTGACCTAGATAACTACAATTAGAGATTCATATACAGGATAGTAACTTAGGTTATTCCAGCACTCTTGTGAAGGTGAAGATCGAATTTCACCATGGTGCTTGGTTGGAAACCATGGCATGCCAACTAACTGTTACCTATCATCCCAATAAACCTCCCCTTGGTCAGGTTTTGTTGATTAGATGAGAACATATCAATCGAATTCTATTATATATTTCTCTTTTCCTATTCATCAGTACCTTAGTCCGTATCGTGATATTAGGCAGGGTTTGGTGTTGGCCACCACCAAATACAAATCATAATGAAGAGAAAGAGACAATACATGCAAAACCCCAATAATAGAAATGCAATAACCTAGGTCATCTCAAGTCAAATACCCATGGTTCCCACAACCCCAAGTTGTGGGTGCTTAGCTACTCATGGCTAAGGAAAAACCAACAAAAATGCAAATATAACACATGATTGAGAATTTTACCCAAGGCAATGAAGGTTGAAGACACCACCAGTTGCAAACCAAAAGATTGTTAGATTGATAATAAGCACAAAGTAAGATTTGCAATCCCCAAAATTAGGTTTACCAAGAGAAAATGATAAGCTAAGCTAAAACCCGAAATGTTGTCTTAAGAGTATCTTCAAAGATGATGTTTTCTTCTAAATTCCAAATTCCCTCAATAAAACTCTAACTTAAACTATATATATTGTTTACAAAATAACCCTAAAAATTATAAAGAAAAAATAGCTAGCAGCTGGTACGCCTCGCAGGTATGACCCGTAGGATGACCTACGAGTCGTAGCTTGGGCTATAACTCATATGCTCCTCTTATAGTCTAGGCCTTCAGTTGTTGATCCAAAATTTGGCTCTCTAAATCCTGCTACGATTACACCTATATGAGTCATAGTAAGACCTACGATTCGTCGGGTGGCCTTGTAGGGTTGGCATTCACTTAGCAGATTTCTGATTTTTGGTCTCTATTCTTGCTACGATAGTACCCTACGACTCGTCGCTTGAGCTATGACTCGTAGGTGAACTCATATGTCTTATGCTTCTGCAAAATCTGTAATTTTTCTCAAAAATCGTGCCAACCTACCTTTTCTGCAAGAACATCACAAAAACACATAAAAACCATAAAAAGTCATGTTAAGAACTCAAAAAATCCCTTGTTTTAAGTATCAAATATGTTGTACTTTGACAGCATATCAACAACCTCAACTTAGAATTGTTGTTTATCCTCAAGCGAGACTCAATCTACGCAAACAATAAGAAATACATAGTAGCTATACCAATGGCATATACATCTTTCACTCTAATACTGGTACTCAACTATCATTTTCAAAACCCAGGTTGTAAAGCTACTAATCATAACAAAAACATGATGAAGAATCTGGCAATCTAACTATGATAACCTAAGGAGCATCAACCATCCAAAATCACTGGTGTAGCCATATGCTAATCAAGTGGTGCAAATGCCCTCACAAAAAAGAAGTCCCTCTCACTCACTCAAGAAGCATTTAGAATTCAGGGATTGAGGAAGCATTCTCACTCTCACAATTGAAATTCATGCATAATGACTAATACCATAGGCTTACCTCTACACTCATCTTCTGGCTTGGTGACAAAGTGTATTTGGATCAATTTAGGACTTAAGGTCTTGTAACATAGGATCAGGGGGCTTTGTTGTGGCATTATAGGCAAGTACTGGCTAAAAGCTATCGTCGAACTATGTTTACCAACACATTTGCTTTCATAACCCAACCCTTTTCATTAAATCCACCGTTATTCTTCTGTTTCAAACTTTTCTCGAGTACTTTCTTTATATTTTCAACTGTGCCTTATTTCTGAACTTAATTCTTGCTACTTTTTTCTCAACTCAAGGAACTTTTCTTTATTTTTCTTCACTCGATTCATGATTCTTCATTTCTTTCTTTATTTTTCAACTAACCATCTCATTATTATTACTTTACCATAATAAGTACCATGCTCAACATAGGCTTTTATCCTAAGTTGAAGTACACAATATCTATTCCGCAAAACAGGGCTACATTTTGTAACCACCCTCAATTTAGGCTTTTAGCCTCAATTAAGGTTCACATGTTCAAGAGTTAAACACCCACAAGGAAAAAGATGTATATATATACATACATATACATACACATTAAAAATTTAAAACTAACATAAAAAATTTAAGTAAAAACAACATCCAACAGAAAAATAATTAAACAAATTCAAAAACCAACATAAGAAAAAGATTGTGTAACAGCAGAACAAAGTATCCATAATGACAAAAGAAGAACTGGGGTCAAAATGAGTAAAACATCATGGTGTATCAAGCACCGGTCTCTACCTGGTATTTAGGGTCCTGACTCACTATCTCCTCCACAGCAATCAGGGTCATAGTTGTAAGTGAACTACACTCTCCATGTAAATTTTACTGCTCCCTATCTCTCTATGTGGCCGCCAACAAGATCAACTCTTGTACCACCTTTTCTAGTATCGGCTCCTCTATTGGGGCTACTGGTCATTCATTCGAGGTCCTTTTTGGCTCATCTCTGGAATATCAACCTCAAGGGGCCTCTTCCCATGATCATGCAGGCCATCAGCTAGTCATTGAAACACCCCATCATCTGCCGGTGCTACCTCTTAGACTGCAATAGGGGATGCTAATATCTACAATAGGTCGGCCTTAAACTTGGCTAACTCCTCGATCACTACATTTGTGTCAACAACCCTAGAACCCTCAAGTCTCTGCGAGACTCTCTCCTTAAATGCATCAACTCGGGCATCAACTGCTCTGACTCTCTCATCTACCAATGCATAGGTGAATGCCTTCATCCTATCCTCAGAGTCCCTCACGATCTAGCTGACCCAAGGTCTAACCTGTGGTGCTAAAGCTTGAAGCCTGGACTCTTTCGTAGCCACTATATGCAATAGTGCCTAAAAAAGTAATAGTTGGAATAATAGAATCAACCTCTAATATAGATGCTGCTAGTTCTGGTATACTGGAGGATGGTGTGGACTTAATCTCAATAACTGGCGAGGGCTATATAACAGCTGAAGTAGTGTTGATAGTAGCTGGGGTAGTACTGGTAGCAACTGGAGGTGAACCCTAAGTCTGAGGATCTATCATGAATGGCTCTAGAATGGCTCGAGGAGCTACTCATGGTAAGGCCACCAGGTTCTTATCAGCCTTAATCAATCTAGGGTCCATGATGCATCTGACCTCTATGTAATGGTCCCAATGGTGGTTGATCAAAACACCTGTTGCACTGCGTAAATGATAAATCAAAATAAGAAATGGTAGTAAGATATTCATCTGTACGGCTGACACATAGATCTGCTCGGAGATGATCCGGCCCAGTCTATCTCATAACCAACTAGAATGCTAGCTAATAACACAACCTACACTAAGGTGATCACATTATCCATAAAGTGGGCTGGATATACCAACAGATAATGGACTGCAAAAACTTGGCCCGAAAATAGAGGTGAGCCTTCACTACAGGGTCTTTGTGGTTTGTAACCTAAGTTGGCTCGAAACCCTCCTCACAAATCTAGTTGGCAAGCCACCATGGAAGCTCTATCCTGGCCCCAATATTCTTCCCTATCACCATTCTCCTCATCTAGTCAATGCATCCATCATACTCAGCAGTAGACTTAGGTAGTCTATAAGTGGGCGTAAACTAGAGCCGTCAAATAGTCTCCTTTGAAATAGGAACTCTTCTTCCCTGAACTGCACCACTTATAACCTTGGTTGCTGAATAGACTTCTTATTCTTTAATAATGCTTAATAGAGTGTAGCAAGATATGCGGCATATAACTCACGGACTATGTAAGGGGTATACTTGCCAGTTGCTCTGTCATCCATCGCAGTCCATGTTTGTCTATCTCCTCATCTAATCCTGGCACCTTATCTAACCCTGAGTAGTTCAGTTTGGACTACTCATTAAATTATCGTACTAGCTTACCCTGTCCCTTCAGGTCTGACCCCTGGTTATATATCTCCTTTATCTCGGGGATACACTATCTGCAGTCAGCTAGGGGCTATGGCTGGACTTCTACTTTTATGTCTGGGAGGTGCTCTCAAATTTCAACTCTAGCCCTGAGTGTGTGGGGGTCATATTTGGTAGGCAGTTATCAGACCCGTCTGTATTACCCTGCTATTCCTGCACTTCAGAATCAGAGGAATTGCTAACTTCCATGGGAGTCTGTGTTGTATATGCTCAAATATAAGTTATATTAGCTTCGAGGTCTATTTTGACACAATGAACCTCTAGAGACCCCTCAGATCTCTCAACCTTGAAAAATTCATCAAGCAACCTCCGTTGAAATGTTAGGATTGTTTGTTGATCTTTTAGATGCATTGTATCTGCAAAACAATCATATAATAACATGCGACCTTCAAGATGTTTGACCAATCAATGATCACCAAGCAACGAACAAGAAACACAACCACTTAAACATAAAAACAAAACAAAAAAGAAGGAAAATATCTGATGCGATTGCAGGTTTGAGATGAGTACAATTATGACTCATATTGAATCCCACGATCATATATTAGCCTTGTAGTATCAACATTTCTTTAAAAAATGTAGTTTTTACTCAGATACAAGGGGTAGTTATGACTTGTAGGCACCGATTAGCCTTGTACCTATTTCCAGAGACATTTTTGAGAATTCAGTCAGGATTCCGAGACCCTCACTACGAGTCATAATGGGTATTATGAGTCGTATGTGGGTCTAGTATTAGAAACATGAAGAAACCAAAGGTAACTAATGCTTCCTAGAAGGGCCCACTATGACTTACAGGGGAGCCTACGAGTCATAGGAGGGCCTCATAGCTGAAAACATAAGACACTAGTAGTGTCTAACATTTTCCCACAATAAGCTCAAACAAAACAAATAAACTTAGGAATTGGCAGTTAGAAGAGAAATATGATATATTTGACATATAGGTAGTCTCAAAATGACATCAGAAAGTTACAACAATCATTATTCATAAGAATTTGAAGTCAGTTCTTTATTACGTCGATCAAAACCAAGGGCAATTTCATATCCAACTCACACTTTGATCAACAAAACATTCCATTGAATTGCAAGAGAAATTCAAACATTTTTAATCAAGTCCAACATGTTATGGTATATAAAACACACCCACACCTCCTAAATTCTGATTCTGAAGACAATCCTCACAATGGTCGGGCAACAATTTAACACTACCTTCTATAGAACAATAATTTTCACAATTATACTACATACTCAAGGATTTTAATCAAGGTTTGATTTAGAGCAAAATATTTTAAAACATACAAACCCTAGGTTTCATGTCTAGGTCTCCATATCACTACATGGGTGTGAGTATTCATGGTTAAAATAAGCATATGATCATACCAAGAATGAATGCACTACAATAGTGCAATAAATTTAACCACAAAACTTACCAATCAATAGAAGAAATTAACCAATACAAAAGAGACCAAACACCAAGCCAAAACCCTTAAAAGTAGTAATTGCCGAAAAATGACATGGGTAGCTAGGATTTTAGTTGGAAAAAGTAAATGGGGGAAAGGAATAGGGGATTTCCGTCGATATTAGGGTCGGGGAAATGAAAATTTTGGGTTAAATTTTATTTTGACCCCTCTTAAATGAAACTGGGTCAACATTTTAAAAACTGCAGATTAAGGCTACGAGACCCCTACTACGAGTCATAGGGTGTCCTACAACTCGTAAGTCTTGGTCTCATAGCAAACTCAACACTTGTGAAAATTTAAAATGTATACCTAGGAACTATAGACCCCACATCCGATTTGTAGGAGACCGTATAAATAATAAGGTTGGCTCGTAGTATGTGTGCCAACTTTTGATACTCACTATTTACCTCTATGAGGCATGACTACAAGTAGCAGTGGTGACTACAACTCGTAGGCCTGCTCATAGAAGTTGCGCCAAGTGCCATTTTCTCACTTCTTTAGTTCTTCAATTTCCACTTGCAAACCAAGTCTCAAAAGCACCACAATCTTTAAAGTATTACAACTACATCAATGTCTTTCAACTTAAAACAAAGAAACACCACACTACTTAAATCTGAACAACCAAAAACACTTAAAACAAATAAATAATTACCAAAAATGCTTGGGTTGCCTTCTACAAAGCACCTTGTTTAATGTCATGGCTCGACTTTGTCATAATCCTTCATCAATAGTATAAAGGGTCCACACATCACTCTTAAACTTCTCTGGGTGTTTCATGGATTGGTGGATATCGAACACGACCTTTACATCATTTTCCTTGAACTGAACTTGACCCAAATCTATAACCACTAGAGCTCTCCTAGTTTCCAGAAATGGTCTTCCCAAAATAATTGGCACCTCAAGATCAAACTCATAATCAAGGATCACAAAATCTATTGAAAATATGATTTATCGACACTAACAAGTGCATCAAGAAGCATTCTCTCTGGCTTTTTGATGGTTTGATCCAACCTGAGCAATCATATTCTCGTTAGGTAAGGAGTGCTAAGACCAAGCCTTTTGAATATAACAAGAGGCATTAGATTGATGTTCGCTCCTATTTCACACAATGCTCTTGCAAACTCAGTATCACCAATGGTACAAGGGATGGTGAATACGTTGTGGTCTTCTCGTTTTTGAGCAATGCATTTGGTCATGATTGCACTGCGTTGTTGGATTTCCTGTGAGAACTATTGGCTCAAAGTGCATTTCTTTGTCACTACATACTTTATGTACTTGGTAGACCCGAACATATTCTCCAAAGCTTCTAGAAGTGGAATATTGATGGATAGTTGCTTTAACATCAAGAGAAAGTGTTTGAATTTACCATCATCTTCCTTTTTCTTAAGACTTTGTCGGAAAGGAGGAAGAGGCTTTGGAATTTACCTTAATTTTTCATTCTCTCTTACCTATTTTCTTTGCATCCCGGTAATCCTTGGGCCTTTTCCCTCAACCACAACTTCACCACCAAGAAGCTTTTCATCATCTTCATCTATAATTATCGACATTGGGAGATCTATGGTGGCTTGTCCACTTTGAGTCATGACTCCCATGGAATGACCTTCTTTTGTTGGATTTTGAACTGTATTACTTGGTAAGGTGCCCTTTTGGCTTGGTTCAACTGAGAAGAACTTGCTCAAATTATAGTTTTAGTTGTTTGATTGTCACCGAGTAAGACTCTATTTTTTGGTTAATAGTTGAGATATCTACTTTCATTCCCTTTAAAGTCTCACCTTGGTGGTTAAACAACTTATTAAACATCTCTTCAATCCTCGAAGTGCTTGCCATGCCATCACGGTTGTAGAGTAGCACATAAGGTCCATTTCAATAAATATCTCTTCTACCCCATTCGACATATGATATCCTCTCTCTTTCATAGAAACCACCTTGATTATCTCTATAAGCACCATCACGGTTGTAGTTTTGACCTTGATTCTTGAAACTTTGCCTCGAATAGTCCAAAGTGGGTCCTTGAGGGTTATTCCAAAAACCCGCCATTAGAATACTCACAAAACAATCATCTTCATCAAAGAATGGGTCTTCATATATGGGAGCCTTAGGATGTTGGTAGGTGAACACTTTGACACTTACTTAGTATTGCTTCAAAACCAAGTCCATGCTTGTGCAAAGTTGAGCAAGTTGCTCCATGATCTCTTTATTGACCTTTGATTGCTCATTATTGGTGTTGACCGCATAAGAAGTCTTCACCGCACCTCACTCTCATTGACCTCATGCTCTATTGTTTTTAACCACTTACTCCATCCTTACGGCTATCAATGCAAAAGGTTAGTCAAGAAACATGCCTCCCATGATTGTGTCAGCTCTGTAAGCTTGACTATTCTAATCAAATTCCCAATAGAAAATCCCAACCAAGGCATCATCAACAATCATGTGATCGGGGACCATCCTTAAACATATGGTAAATCTCTCCCATGTTATGGCAACAGAATCACTTGACAATTGCTCAAAGTTGTTTATTTGATTCTTGAGCTTAAACATTTTAGATCTTGGGAAATATCCTTCAAAAAACACTCTCTAAAGCTCTGCCTAACTTGTTATGGTACCCAGACAAAGCTCAAACAACCATATATCTACATTCCCAGTCACTGGTAATGGAAACACTCTTAAACTATCAAGATCAAAATAGAGACTTTGTGTCCCCATGACAGTCTTACAAACAAATGCCACATTATGGAGATGACTGTGGGGATCCTCTGAAGGTAGCTGTGTAAATTATCCATGGTTTTGGAACATTTGAAGTAATCCACTCGACACCAAGAACTTAGCATCTTCCAGTAATGGAGGCAATATTATAGAACCAATAACATCCATGGCCATTGGGTTCAAACAATATTGGTTCCATCCATAAGCATTTTTGTTGAAGTCCCTAATATGTGGCCTATTATCCCTCGATTGTGGATTCTCCTCTCTTCATATATCCTCATTCAAATTCATATCCTCCTCAACCATGATATCCTTATTCATTTGAGCTATTCTTCTAAAGAGTTGATGGATCTCCAAATTGATCAAAGCTAAGGGATTGTCTTGGATCCTTGTGTTGGGCATATAACCTAGTAACCCTGCAATTAAAGTCAAA
Organism: Solanum sejunctum; assembly: GCA_025642045.1. Classification (NCBI taxonomy): domain Eukaryota; kingdom Viridiplantae; phylum Streptophyta; class Magnoliopsida; order Solanales; family Solanaceae; genus Solanum; species Solanum sejunctum. The sequence continues at coordinate 76,641 of JAOTQJ010137474.1, read as the reverse complement.
TAGTATAAACAAAATAAAAGTAAAATACAAGAGAGTTTAGAAATTAAAAATGAAACTAACTAATAGTGAAATCACATCAAAACATAGTCATATTCCTCGGCAATGGTGCCACAATTTTTGACAAATGTTCACGCTCCAATAAGAAAGTGGTTGTTGTCAGCAATTAATCTAACTAAAAGTAAGGGTCGAATCCATAGGGAATACATGGTTTGACTACAAGATTTCACTATTAATCATTTCTACTATTTATAACTAAAATCACTAAATGGGAGGGGGGTTGTGATCCAAGAACAAGGTAAAATAAACTCTAGACTACGATGCGGAAAGACACTCAATTTTAGAGATAACTTGGGAATTGTGTTCCCCATGGTTCATTGGCTCGATTAACCTAGATAACATAACTACAAATAAAGATTCACATATAGGATGGTAAATTAGGTTTTTCCATCAATTTTGTGAAGGTATAGGTTGAATTTCACCACGGCACTTGGTTGGCAACCATGGCGTACCAACTAACCATTACCTATTGTCCCAGTAAACCTCTCCTTGGCCAGGTTTGGTTGATTAGATAAGAACATATCAATCAAATCCCGTCACTTATTTCTCTTTTCCTATTCATCACTACCTTAGTCGGAATCGTGATAGTAGGCAGTGTTTGATGTTGGCCATAACCAAATAACAATATAACAAAGAGAAATAGATACTCATATAAAACCCCAATAATATAAATGCACTAAGCTAGGACATCTCAAGTCAAATATCCATGATTCCCACAACCCCGAGTTGTGGGTGCTTAGCTATCACTGCTAAGCCAAAACTAATAAAAATGCAAATATAAGACATGATTTGAGAATTTTACCCAAAGCAATAAAGGTTGAAGATACCACCAATTGCAAACCAAAAGCTTGACAAATTGATAATAAGCACAAAGAAAGACTTGTAATCTCAAAAATTGGGTTTTGTAAGAGAAAATGATAAGCTAAGCTAAAACACTAAAAGTTGTCTTAAGAGTATCTTCAAAGATGATATTTTCTTCTAAATTTTGAATCTTCCTCTATAAAACCCTAACTTAAACTATTTATAGCATTTACAAAATAACCCTAAAAATTATACATAAAAGATAGTTGGCAGTTGGTACGCCTCGCAGGTATGACTTGTAAGGTGACCTATGAGTCATAATCGGGGTCTCGTATCAGGTTCTTGGCATCTTTGACTCAACTGGTATGACCTACTAGTATGATTTGTATCTTGGAACAATTGATGTAATTATTCTATAATTTTGACTCTTGAATGCTTTATGATTACCCAAGACTCCCCTTAGTCCCGTTTCTCGTCTTTATGTCTCTTGTTGTTGATGTTTTGCTTCCGCGACCAAGGATGTATGATTGATATGCTAAGAGGATTATTTGGGATTCATTTGGGTTCCCTATTTGTTGTGTCATGTTTAGGCCCTATACTTGGTTTGTGTCAAACTTGCTATTAGAGCACTAGGTTGTTAATGGTCCTCGAAATCTAACACACCACGTCGATTAGAGTCTTGTTTATGGTTGTGAAGTGCACCACAACTATGAGTAAGAGACTATGAGGCGTTCTGGGAAATGCTTCACTTCTTCATGATACATGTCGTGCTTTAGGAGTAAGGTAAGGCTTTTCCTCTAACAAATATTCTTTGCTATTCTAGATCATGCCTATTCCAAGACGAAGAAGAGACCATGCTCCCAAGGAGCAATCGACCCCTCCTGCTCCTCAAGCTCCTCAAGATAGGGGAATGTCTCATGAAGAGTTCTGCGATGCTATTACCATGTTGGCTCGTGCCATGACTAATCAAATCAACTAAGGGATCCAAGTCCCTCATGCTCATGCTCCTGCCTCAAAGGTGAGGGATTTTACTAGAATAAACCCACCAAAGGTCCATAGATCCAAGGTAGATGAGAATCCATAAGAATTCACTAGTGAGGTGTATAAGGTCTTATCTATTATGGGGTTTTACTCAGAGGAGAAAGTGGAGTTGGCCGCCTACCAACTCAAAGGGTTGGCTCAAATATGATTCACTTAATGGAAGCTGGAGAAGGAGAATACTGATGTTATCTTGTGGCAACAGTTCAAAGTGGCATTTCTTAACCAATTCTTTCTCATTAGGCTAGGAAGAGGCGAAAATGATAGAATTTATGAATCTAAAGAAAGGGTCTATGAGTGTATGGGAGTTGCCCTCAGGTTCAACCAATTCTCAAAGTATGCCCCACAATTAGTTGCTGAGCCAAGGTTTAGGATGAACAAATTTGTGTCGGGTGTGTCTAACTTGGTGAATGAGGAGTATTATACCGCTATTCTCATAAGTGACATAGATTTGTCTTGCCATATTACTTATGTTGAACAACTAGAGGGGGAAAAGTTGAGAAAGAGAAGAAGTGGTGAGGCCAAGAGGGTCCATTTTGAAAGTGGATTCAAAAATCCCAAGGGTGGTTGGTTTCCTTCAGGTCACAGGTTCCGAGGCCAAGGGTCTTTCAATGAACCTAATAGAAGGTTTGCTAATTATAATCAAGGATTCCTAGGTGGTAAAGGTGGGGTGCTAAATCTTAGGTGACCAAGGTGTGAAAGAAATCATAGTTATCCATGTTTGAAGAACTCTAATGATTGCTTTGGTTGTGGTGAAGTGGGTCATAAGGTGATTGATTGTCCACGTGCACAAAACAAGGGTACAGATGGTTATCAATAAGGCCAAGGTGCAAATGTGAGTCCAAGCGGAAGAGCAGGGCAACAAGGAGGGTGCTCCAAGGCAAAATAGGTTCTATGTTCTTCATGGGAGACAAGGGGTTGATAACTTGTATGATGTCATCACTGGTATGTTAAAGGTTTTTGATTTTGATGTGTATGCTTTGATAGACCCGGGTGCCACTCTTTGTTTTATTACTTCTTTTCTTGCCAAAAAGCTTTATGTTAGCCCCCAATTATTGTGTGAACCTATAAAGTGTCTATCCTCATTGAGGAATCTATTGTTGCTACAAGAGTATATAAATTATCCCGTATTCATATTGCATAAAATATTGCCTTGTGATTTTATTGAGTTATATATGGTAGATTTTGATATCATTTTTGGATGGATTGGTTGCATGTATATTAAGCTTCTATTAATTGTAGAACCCATAGGGACAAATTCTAATTCTCTAATGAGCCCATCCTTGAGTTGGAAAGCTATGATTTGATGGTCAAAGGTAGATTCATTTCATGCATTAAAGCCCAAAAGTTGATCTCGAAGGGGTTTCTTTATCATCTTGTGAGGGCTAGGGATGTTGAGTCAGTTTCGGTGGTTAATGAGTTTTTTTATGTCTTTCTCGATGAACTTCTTCATGTTCCTCCCAAAAGAAAAATAGATTTTAGTATAGACCTCCTTCTCGATATTCAACCCATTTCCCTTTACCGTATATCCCCGGCGGAGTTAAAAGAGTTAAAAGAGCAATTGAGGGATTTGTTGGAGAAAGGATTTATAATGCCTAGTTAATCACCTTAGGGTGTACCAGTTTTGTTTGTAAAGAATAAGGACGGTACTCTTAGAATATGCATTGATTATTGACAATTTAATAGGGTTACAATAAAGAATAAGTACCCTCGACCAAGGATTGATGATTTTTTTGACCATGTTCAATGGGCTAGTCACTTCTCTAAGTTTGATTTTTGGCCCGGGTATTACCAAGTGAAAGTGAGGGAGTGTAACATTCCCAAGACAACTTTCTGAACTAGGTATGGGCACTTTGAGTTTATGATTATGTCCTTTGGGTTGACGAATACACCAACTATCTTCTTAGATCTTATTAATAGGGTCTTTAAACCCTACCTTGATTTGTGTATAGTGGTATTTATTGATGATATCTTGATCTATTCCCACAGTGATAAGGAGCATATGGATCATTCAAGGGTGGTGTTTTAAATATTGAGGGAGAAGAAGTTATATGCTAAGTATGAGAACTGTGGGTTTTGGTTGAAAGAGGTTGTTTTTCTAGGTCATGTGGTATTGGGGGATGACATTAAGGTGGATCCTAAGAAAAAGGATGTGACTAGAAATTGGCCTAGACCTTTGACTCCATCACACATTAGAAGTTTCATAGGCTTAGCGGGTTACTAGTAGAGGTTTGTGAATGGTTTCTCTTCTATTTCTTCTCCTATGACTAAGTTGACCTAATAGAACGCAAAATTTATCTGGACCAATGAGTGTGAAAAGAGGTTCCAAACTTTGAAAGATAAGCTTGTATCCACTCCTATCTTATCTATACCGAAAGGGTTGGAAGGGTTTATTGTATATTATGATGTGTCAAGAATTGGTTTGAGGTGTGTTTTGGAACAAAATGGTACAGTGATAGCATATGCCTCTGGACATCTTAAGGTGCATGAGAAGAATTATCCCACCCATGATCTTAAATTGATGGTCATGGTATTTTCTTTGAAAATTTGGCATCATTACTTGTATGGGGTTCATGTTGATGTATTTACCGATCATAAGAGTCTATATGAAATGACCTAAAAAAGTGCCCGAAAATGTGCCTTGGAAATGTCCATAATCGTAATTTTCATAAATCTCAAAATTTGTGCATGATATCAAAAATCTGACTTAATATTCCTATTCAGGGGGAAAAATTGAGTGAGAAATGCGTATAACCCAAATCCTAGAGGACACAGCATAAAAAGAATTTTGGAAATTTTGAAATGCTAGTGACGGTCTGCGTTGGTACCATGACAGGCTGCCATCATAGACTAGTGTTAATTTTTTGCGAGTTTTGTATTTCAGTCCAAGGCCTTTCGGTTTTGGGCCTAAGTCTTTCCATAGATAAAAACACCTATACTTAGCCATATTTCACCTTCTTATTATACAAGACATTCCCTAATACTCTCTCAAATACTTGAACAAATATTTCACTCAAAATCAAGGGTCCAAACTTATTTTTGGATTAAAGAAATTCAATCAATCTTCAAGTTCTCAATCTCAATCTTCATTAAGAAATTCTCGAAAGTTGAGGTATATGGGCTTCAACCATTGGGTCCTTTCACCTATGGTGCCCAAGCTTCCTTTTTACATAAATTTCATATTTCTAAGTTGGATTACTTATGGGTCTTGCTTATTATGAGTTTGACTACGAACTATGTTGGGTTTCATAAAAGTGCGACTGTTTAAGCATATTTTGAGCTATGAAACTATGATCTATCTTGAGATTTGATGAAGGATTTTGATGTATATTGCATAAGGGTATTAACAAGTGTTGGTTTGTTGATTTAATTCAAGTTTTCTTGCATGATATCACTCTTAATTGCATAATTTTATACTAGCATTACACACTCGCCAAGTGTTTGATAAAATGTCTAGTTTTGGATTCTTGAACTATTGATGATCTATTTTGTGACTTATGATTTGAAAGACTTTATGATGATGAAAGGAATGTTTATAAGAGTCATTTACTTGAAAAGTACTTATAGTATCGTAAGTTGACCAATCTCCTAGTTGAGAAGGTGATGCCTAAATAACCATGGATGGTAGGGTGTGACAACCACCAACCAATTAAGGGGTTGATACCTCAATCACCATTGGTGGTAGGGTGATACAACCACCAACCAATTGAGAGGTTGATAACTCAATCACCATAAGTGGTAGGGTGATACAACCACCAACCAATTGAGGGGTTGATACCTCAATCACCATGGGTGGTAGGGTGATACAGCCATAACCAATGGAGAGGTTGATACCTCAATCACCATGGGTAGTAGGGTGATACAACTACCAACTAATTGAGGGGTTGATACCTCAATAACCATGGATAGTAGGGTGTGAAAATCTATCAAAATGTTGGTCTCTTCTTACATATGCACTACGTTCTATAGAAGCATGTTTTACTTCAAGCATCATTCATGCATGTCATATTGCTATTAAGCTATCCATTGCTTATGATATTGCATTTTGCCTATATTGCCTATCTCTTGTCGTATTGCATCCAACATAATTAGTACATTCAAATATAATAATGTATACTCTATACCTATATGATGTTACCTTGTATAAACCAGAACCCCACTTAATCCTCCTCCTCCACGTGGCCAGTACTATCTTCAAAAGTATGTGTGGTGAGTCCATATCTCTGAGGATGATATCTTTTGTTGTTATGTTATGCAAAAACTCTCTTTCTTTATTTGTATTATTTTTGACTATGAGGATAATTCCAGAAAGTTGTCTTCGCCCCCGCTAAATTCTAAGTTTAGAGGTATTATTGGACAAGTTATGTATTATGCTTGAGTATTGACTCTTTTGATGGTTTGTGTTATTAAAAACTTCTGTTAGTTCCTTTGCCCTTATTTCTACTCTCTTGTTGTTGTTTAATTTCTTCTCTGACCAAGGATGTGCAATAATATGTTTAGAGGCTTTCTTGGGGTCCCTTTGGGTTCCTGTTCGTCGTATCACGTCTAGGCCCTAGGCTTGAGTTATGACACTCCCATATGTGTTCACCCAAATATATCTTCACTTGAGACAAAAAGGGTGGTTAGAGCTTCTTAAAGATTATGATATGAATGTGTATTATCACCTCGGCAAAGTTAATGTTGTGGTTGATACTCTAAGTAGGGTGTCTATGGGTACCCTTGGTCATGTTGATGATGGTGGCAAAGTTAATCCATTGATTGGCTAGATTGGGGTTAGGCCGGAAGGAGTTTATAATGGTGGTGTAGTGATTGTTGATTGATCTAAGTCTTCTTTGATTGACGAAGTAAAGACAAAATAATATCTTGAGCCCGCCTTGTTAAAGTTGAAGGCCTTGGTGAGAGATGGCTAAGTAGAGGTTTTCTCCCAAGGGGGATATGGTGCTCTTTGGTACCAAGGTAGATTGTGTTTGCCTAGTGTTGATGACTAGAGAAAGAAGATTTTAAATGAAGCTCATAATTCTTCTTATTGCATTCAACCCAATTCTACTAAGATTTATAGAGATTTGTGGGAAGTGTTTTTTTTAAGGTGGTATGAAAAGATACATTACCAAGTTCATATCCAGATGTCACAATTGCAAACAAGTGAAAGTCGAACATCAAAAGTTGGGTTCCCTAACCCAAGATATAAAGATTCCTACTTGGAAGTGGGAGGAAATCAACATGAATTTTGGGGTTGGGTTGCCTAAGACTAGAAAGCATTTTGATTCTATTTGGATTGTGGTTGATAGAATGACAAAGTCGGCTCATATCTTGCCATTCAAAACTACTTAGGTGTCAAAGATTATGCCAAATTGTATATTAATAAGTTGATTTTATTTCATGGGGTGCCTTTGTCTATCATTATGGATCATGGTACTAAATTCACTTCTCACTTTTTGAGATCTTTCCAAAGAGGCTTTGGTACGAAGGTAAACTTAGTATGACTTTTCACCCTCAAATGGATGGCTAAGTCGAGAGAACTATCCAAATCTTTGAAGATATGCTTAGATCTTGTGTTTTTGAGTTTAAGGGTAGTTAGGATGAACATCTTCCACTCATTGGATTTTCTAACAACAATAGCTACCACTCAAGCATTGGTATGACTTCTTTTGAAGCTCATTATGGTAGGCATTGTAGATCACCGGTTAGGTGGTTTGAAATGGAAGAGATGACTTATTAGGTTCGAATTTGGTGATGCAAGCCTTAGAGAAGTTGAGGTTGATAAGACAGAGATTGAAAATATCCCAAAGTAGACAAAAGTCATATTCTGATGTGAGAAGGAAAGATCTTGAATTTAGGGTTAGTGATTGTGTTTACTTGAAAGTCTCACCCATTAAGGGAGTAGTCTGATTTGGCAAGAAGGTTAAATTGAGCCCAAGATTTGTGTGTCCCTATAAAGTGTTGAAGAGGATTGGTAAATTGGCCTATGAGTTAAAGTTGCCTATGGATATGAATATGGTTCATCCGGTCTCCTATGTATCTTTGTTGAGATAGTGTGAGGGTGACCCTAGTACTATAGTGTCTTTAGATGTTGTGGGTGTTGTAGAAGATAATTTGACTTATTAGGAGGTCCCAGAAGAAATTTTGGATAGACAAGTAAAGAGGTTAAGAAACAAGGATGCAGCTTCCGTCAAGGTCCTTTGGAGAAACCAACAAGTAGAAAGTGCCACATGGGAAGCCGAGGCGGACATACAAGAGAATTAATCATATCTATTCCATTTTACTCATGATGGAGGTACTAATTTAAGTTCTCCTATATGATTTCAAGTCTTAATTTCTAGCCCTATGTCATTTACATGCATTCATGTTTATGTTCACAAGTTTATGGTGAAAATGGGTATAACCGCGATTTTAGAAGACCTGTAGCATAAATTGATTTTCGCATAATATTTAGGGACAAACGTTGTCCACAATGGCTCTGAGATGCGGACCTTTCACGGAGCAGTGTTATGATTTACTTATTTTTCCTTTTCCAGCCTAAGGCATTCTTGTCTTGGCCCCATGCCTACATATGCATGAAAATATCTATACTTTGACAATGTTTTAAATTCTATATCACTCAAAACACTCTCAAAACCTTCTCTAACACTTAACCAACTATTTCAACCAAATTCAAGTGTCCCAAGCTTAAGTCTGAATCTCAAGAACTTCATTCAAGCTTCAAATTCTCATGCAAATCTATATCAAGGAAATCCCCAAATTTGAGGTATGTGGGTTTCCATCATTGGGTCATTTCACCCATGGTGCCCAACCTTCTTTTTATGAAAATTGTATGTTCATAAGTTGTATTACTTGTGAGTATTACTTATTATGAATTATGATTGCAAATTATGTTTGGATTTTATGAAATTTTGACTGAAAACACATGTCTACCTATTTCAAGCATATACTATGAGAAGGGTTGTATATTGTGACTATATATGTTTTAGGCTATGAATCTATAATCTATTATGAGATTTGATAATTGGTCTCATAGTATCTTACATGAGGGTTTTACTATGTGGTGGTGGGTTGAACTATATCAAGTTTTCTCACATTACTTCACTCTTGAACTGCATGATTTTGAGCTAGCATTGCACACCTGCCAAGTGTTTGATAAAATCTCTTGATAAAGATTCTTGAGCTATTGATGATCTACTGCATGGTTTTTAAGTCAAGGGACTTTATGATAATTGAGGTATTGTATGTATGTATTGAATTCATGAAAAGTATCTATAGCGTTTCTAGTTTACCACACCTTATTGGAAGTGACATTGCCAATCACATTGTTGAGGGAGTGACATACCTTGAACACCTCGTCAGGGGGTGACATACCCATACTACCACGTTGAGGTGTAGGTACCTTAACCACCTCTTCAGGTGGTGACATGCCCATACTACTACACCGAGGGGTATGTACCTTGACCACTTCGGCAGGGGTTGATATGCCTATATTACCATGTTGAGGGGTATGTACCTTGACCACCTCATCAGGGGTATACCTTGGATTCTGCATAATAGTTTATAGGTCTATGATTATGGTCTTCTCTCGTACATATACTATGTTCTATAAAATATATATGATTTATGTCACAACCTAAGCCTAGGGCCTAGATGTGATATGGCGAATGGGAACACGAAGGGACTCCAAACAAGTCTCTTAGCATATCGTCACACATCCTTGGTTGCCAAAGCATACATAAGACATATACAAATAAAAGCAAGGGAAACAGGACTAAGGGAGAAACTTGCATAATCATCAGAAGTCAAAAGTCAAGGGTCAAGCTCATACATAGTACACACCTTGTCCAACATACATCTCTAAAGCATAGAAATAGCGAGGGCCAAGACAAAGTAACCTTTCTCACCCTCATTGTCAAAGATAACACAAAATAGTGTCTCAATAAACAAATAATAGAGAAAAGACATAAACCAAAATTCTCAAAATGGAGGACTCGCCCACAAGCTTGGAATAACACTGCTTAGCCATGTGGAGGCGGAGGATGATTAACTTGGGCACCAATTCCTACATGATAATATCATGTAGGCAATAGTAAGCATTAGTACGTTTGAATATACTAATTATGTCGGGTGCAATGCAACAAGAGATAGGCATCATAATGCAAAATCCAAATGATAGACCATAGGCTTATTATAGCAAAATATACAATAGGCATATTATGGCATGTATGATAAATGCATAAGTAAATCAGGCTTAAGTATACCATGCTCATATAGAATATCATATGTGAAGAATGAGGCCAAGTATGCTATCCAAGCTATAAACCCCTTGGTAGTTGATAGTGGTCGCACCCCGCCATCCATACTAACGAAGTATACGACCCTTGCATGGTTGATGGTAGTCGCACCCTGACATCCATAGTGATAAGGTATAAACTCCTTGCCTGGTTGATGATGGTCATACTCCAAACATCTATGGGGACGAAGTATAGACCCCTAGCATTGTTACCCGGGCTCTTTTTCCCTCAGATCGGGCATGGTCTATGAAACCCTTTATATAGGATTCATCATTGACTCTTATACAATATCTCATGTAGGAATAACATATTCATAAGTTCATTTCATGATCGTAACATCATTCATATCATATACCAAGCTTTGGACCTTCAATTCGTCAAGAAATCATAATTGGACATTTTATCAAACACCTTGGGGGGTATAGTGGGGGTGAAAGAGCATGCCATTTAGAGATGAAATCATGTAGGAAAATCAGTAGTAAACCTTTAGTCAACACTTTGCAATACCCCCAAGACATTCATATCAAAAACACTCATCAACTCTAACATTAGGTCCAAGATTTTCAGCTTAAAACATGCTTAAACAACCATACTTTCATGTATTAAAGTCATTGTGCAGTAAATTTCTCAATATTCAAGACCCACATGTTAATTTAATTTTAAATCATGCATTATTAAGTAAAAGAGGGTTTAGGCACCATAGGTGGAAGGACCCAATGGTTTAACACCACATACCTTAGCTTTTATGAAGTTCTTGGAGAAGACTTTAATGGAGATTTAAAGTTTGGGTGAGATCCTTGAAGAAACCCTTGGGATTGGCCTTGAGTTTAGGACTTGAATTTAGGGTTAGAAATGATTCAAAGTGTTTAGGGAAATATTAGGGAATGTTTTGGGGTAATATGAGGGTGAAATAAGTCTAAGTATAGGTGAAAATATATTTGGAAAAACTTAGGTCCAACACTTAGGAAAAGCTTTTCAAACTTTTAAAAGACAGTGTAGGAAAAACACCTCTTCGCATCACGGAGAGGTTGCGGACCACTTCTGGAAATTGTACCAAGTGCAAATTTCATAATTCGATTCCTTTGCTTTAAATTTGATTTTAGAACCTTGTCACCCTAATTTGGGCCCCCTGAACAAGAATATTAAGTCAGAATGCCAAAATTCCAAATGAAATTTTAGATATAGAGAAAACAGGATTTCGGGCACTTCTAAGGCATGTTTTCAGGAACTTTTCTGAGTTGTCTCAATATCTCCCCCTTGGGAACATACATCCTCGAATGAAGAAGAGACTTAAAATACAAGAATAATCATGAACAAATAATCCCCAACATGAACGCAACATTACATTTAAAACATCACTTTCAAAATCCCGTTGTAAGTGTGAAATCATCATAAATTTCCAACTTAAACATGAATGAACAGGAATGGCATAGGGGCTGAAATATAAGAATTGATAGCATATAGGGGACTTAGAATTAGTACCTTAGGATTGATTGGAGTGGAAGAGCTAAGGGTACCGCTTTTGCATGTCCACTTCAGCCTCCCAAGTAGCATACTCGACTTGTTGGTTCCTCCAAAGGACCTTAACGGATGCCACCACTTTGTTTCTCAATCTCTTTACTTGCCTATCCGATATATAAACCCAAACCTCCTCATAAATCAAGTTATTCTCAATAAACACCCATAACATCAAGAGGCACAATGGCATTAGGATCACCAACACACTTTTTCAACATAAAAACATAGAATATCGGATGGACCAAATTCATCTCATTAGGCAACCTCAACTCATAAGCCACCCTACCAATCCTCTTTATCACCTAATAAGGGCTAACATACTTAGGACTCAATTTCCTTTTCTTACCAAAGCAAACCACACCTTTTATTAGAGAAACCTTCAAATAGACCCTTGGAATTCTAGGTCTATTCTTCTTACATCGGCATAGGATTTTGATGACTTTGGGCTGTCCTCAACCTTTTCCTAATCATCTTTACCTTCGTAAAAGCATCCAAAACCAAATCCAGCCCCAATAGAGGCACCTCTCCAACCTCAAACCATCCCCACCAATACACATCCCTCAAGTCTCTATACATTTTGGTGGAACTAGGGTGGATAGAATAAGAGGAATTGTGGGCTTCATTAAGAATTCTCTCCCTCAAACCATCAACACATGGCACACACCACCTACCTTGGTATCTAAGGGTCCCATCTCCCCCTTTGGAGAAAATCTCTATCATACAACTACCAACCAAAGCTTTGAACTCTAATAATGAAGGATCAAGATCTTGTTTATCTATCACCTCATCAACCAAGGAAGATTTTGAGCCATCAACAACAACTACGCCATTACCCACATCTTCCAACCTTACCCCCAATCTAGCCAACCTATGCACTTCCCTAGCCATCTCCCAATCACCACCATAGACATGAGCTAGCTTACCCGTGGACACCCGACTCAAAACATCTACCATAGCTTTTGCCTTTTCCAGATGATAATGCACACTCATATCATAGTCCTTAAGGAATTCTAACCACCTCCTTTGCCTCAAATTAAGATCCTTTTGGGTGAAAACATATTGGAGGATCTTATGATCGTTAAAGATATTAACATGCACCCCAAACAAATAATGACGCCAAATCTTTAATACAAATACCACAGCTGCCAATTCAAGTTCATGGGTAGGGTAGTTCTTTCCATGCACTTTGAGTTGCCTAGAAGCAAAGGCTATGACCTTACAATTTTGCAGCAGACAACCCAAACCAACTCTAGAGGCATCATAATACACAACCAATCCCTCAAGCCCATCCGGTAGAGACAATATAGGAGTGGACACAAGTCTATCTTTCAATGTTTGAAAATTTTTCTCACATTCATCGGTCCAGACAAACTTAACCTTCTTTTGAGTCAATTTTGTCATAGGAAAAGCAATAGAGGAGAACCAATTCATAAACCTTCTATAGTAACTCACAAGACCCAAGAAACTCCTAATATTTACCGGGGTCAATGGTATAGGCCAATTCCTAATCACATCAATTTTCTTAGGATCCACTTTTATACCATCCCCGGACACCACATGACCCAAGAATGCAACCTCCTTCAACCAAAATTCACACTTATCATATTTAGCATACAATCACTCCTCCCAAAAGCTTTATGACACAACCTTCAAATGACCTACATGCACCTCCCTACTATGTGAATAGATCAAAATATCATCAATGAAAACCACAACAAAAGAATTAAGGTAGGGCTTGAAAAACCTATTTATTAGGTCGATGAAGATGTCCGGCACATTTGTCAAGCCAAAGGACATCACTATAAATTCATAATGCCAATACCTAGTCTAGAAGGCCATCTTCAGAATATCACACTCGCTCATCCTTACTTGGTTATCGAGAAGGAGATCTATGCCAAAATCTATCTCCCTTCCAAGAGGGACATCGGGAAGATAATTTGGGAAGATATCAAGAAATTCCTTTACAACTGGGACCGGCTAAATAGAAGGGACTTTGGACTTCACATCTTTGACTCTTACAAGATGATACAAACACCCCTTGGAAATCAACCTATGAGATTTAATGCATGAGATGAACCTACCCCTGACTATTACATTATGACGTTCACACTTAATGATGGGTTCATTTGAAAATTGAAACTTGACCCTATGGGTTCTACAATCGATAGAAGCATATTATGCATGTAACCAATCCATCCCAAGGATAATATCAAAGTCAACCATATCTAATTCAACAATATCACAAGGTACAATTTTATGCATGATGCAAATCAGACAATTCCTATACACCCTCCTAGCAATAATAGAGGAACCAATAAGGGTAGATACCTCATACGACTCATGCAATAACTCCGACTCAACATGGAACCTTTTAGCAACAAATGGTGTAACAAAGGAAAGGGTGGCACCTAGATCAATCAAAGCATATATATTAAGATAAAAGAATTTCAATATACCAGTAATAATATCGGGTACCTCACCAACCCCTTGCCTCCCATATAGAGCATAGAATAAATTATACATTGGGGTACCACCTCGAGGACCACCTTTAGCCAATGGAACAGCATTAACATTGCCACGGTTTCTTGGAAAATCTACTTTCTTATTGCCAAGCTCCCCACATTCAAAGTATGGATTAGAACCCTTCAAGCATGGGCTATTATATCTCCCTCCAGATCTAGGACACACATCATTAGGAGTCATACCAATATTACCTTGAGGCTTAGGGAAGTCATTGGCGAATCCCCTATTTATATCATGAGGAGGCCTTTGGCCTTGAGGAATTTAAACACCCTTGGAAAACATACCTTCAAATCGAGATCTCTTAGCCTTATGGCCCTCCTCTTTCTCAACTTATCTTCTTCCATTTGCTCGACATATGTCATCAACCGAGATAAGTCTATATCACTAATAAGTACTGTAGACCAGCACTCTTCACTTACCAAATTGGAGATCCACATAACAAACTCGTTCATCCTTGACCTAGAATCAACAACCAAGTGAGGATAATACTTTCAAAGTTGATTAAATTTGAAGGAATATTCCCTCACACTCATACCACCATGTTTCAAGTTCATAAACTCAACCAACTTTGATTCCCTAAGCTCAAGATTGAATAACTTATTAAGGAAGGCCAATTTAAAATTCTTCCTAAAGCAGCACATATCCATTACCATTCTCACCTTTCCATTGATCAAACCAAATTTGGTCCATCACCTTGAGTTGGTACGCTGCCAACTCTGCCTTCTCATTTGTCCCTATACCCATGATCGACAAGATTTTGTAGATTTCATTAATAAAATCTTGTGGATTCTTATCCATATTTGACCCATGGAAAACTAAAGGATTCATCCTCATGAAGTCCCTTACCCTAGCCCTGAGGTAGTAGAATGAGGGGCTTGGGTCCCTTGTTGGACTTTATTAGTCACCACTTGGGCAAGCGTAGCTAGAGCATCTCGGAGCTCACTATTGGTAGGTTACTCCTCGAGAGTTTGGGCATGTATTCCTCTAGTATTCGGCATGACCAAGCATAAGAAAGAACAATCGTTATGGGGGAATACTTATCACAATTCTAACCAATACTGGGTATATAAGCAGTGATTTCAAATCCAGAGGTTAATCGTACTCTGACAATAGCACGACTTAAGACATGAAGAAGGGAAACATTTCCTAAAATGTTTCATAGCCTCCTATTCATAGTCTTGGAGCATTTCACAACCATGAATAGGACTCTAATCAGTGTGTTGGACTCCGAGGATCTATCAACCTAGTGCTCTGATACCAAGTTTTTCACGACCCAAGCCTAGGGCGTAGATGTTACATGGCGAATGGGAAGTTGAAGGGATCCTATTCAAGCCTCTTAGCATATCATTACACATCCTTAGTTGTGGAAGCATAGCAGAGTCATATACAAATAAAAGTAAGGCCAACGAGACTAAGAGAGAAACTTACATAATCATCAAATTCAAAAGTCAAGAGTCAAGCTCATACATAGTACACACCTTGTCCAATATACACCTCCAAAGCGTAGAAAGTGCGGTGGCCAAGACAAAGTAATTGGGCTTACCCTTATAGTTAAAGATAAGTCAAATAGTGTCTTAATACATAGATAATAGAGAAAAGATATAAATCAACGTCCCTAAAATGGAGGACTCAACCACAAGCTTGGAACAACATCGCCTAGCCACATGAAGAAGGAGGATGATCACCTCGGGCACCGGTTCCTACATGATATCATCATGCAGGTAAGAGTATGCGTTAGTATGGCTGACTGTACTAAGTATGTGGAGTGCAATACAATAAGATAAAGATATCGTAATCCAAAATACAAATGATAGATAATAGGCATATTATAGCAAGATGGCATGTATGACCAATGAATAAGTAAATCATGCTTAAGTATATCATGCTCATATATAATATCATATGTGAAGAATGAGACTAAGCAAGCTATCTAAGGTATAAACCCTTTGGTGGTTGATGGTTGTTGCACCCCACCATCCATGTTGATAAAGTATAAACCCCTCGCAGGGTTGATGGTAGTCATACCCCGCCATCTATGGTGATGAGATATAAACCCCTTGCAAGGTTGATGATGGTCACACCTCAAACATCCAGGTTGATGAAGTATAAATCCCTCGCATGGTTACCCGGGCTCTTTTCCCCCCGGATCGGGCATGGTCTATGCAATACTTTATATAGGATTAATCAAAGGCTCTAATGCAATATGTCATGTAGAAATAAATGTATACATAAGCTCATTATATTATCATAACATCATTCATATCATATCCCATACTTTGGACCTTCAATTCCTCAAGAAATCATAATCAGACATTTTATCAAACACCTTGGTGGTGCATAGTGGCGGTGAAAGAGCATGCAATTTAGAGATATAATCATGTAAGGAAATTAGTGGTAAAACCTTTAATCAACACCTTGCAACACCCCCAAGACATTCATATTAAAATCCCTCATTAATTCCAACATTAGGTGCAAGATTTGAAACTCAAAACATGCTTAAACAACCATACTTTCATGTATAAAAATCACTGTGTAGTAAATTTTTTAATATTCAAGACCCACATGTAAAATCAATTTTAAATTACACATTATTAAGTAAAAGAGTGTTTAGGGACCATGGGCTGAAAGACCCAATGGTTCAACACAATATAGCTTAGCTTTTGTGAATTTCTTGAGGAGGACTCTAATAGAGAATTGAAGCTTCCATGAGATCCATGAAGAAATCCTTGAGATTGACCTTGGGTTTTGGACTTGAATTTAGAGTTAAAAATGAGCCTAAGTGTTTGGGGAAATATTGGAGAATGTTTTTGGGTGATGTGAGGGTGTAATGAGGCCAAATATAGGTGATAATACATTTGGGAGAACTTAGATCCAAGATTTAGAAAAACCTGGATGAACTAGGAAAAGATAGTGCAGGGAAAACACTTCTTCACATCGAGGAGAGGTTGAAATACTCTTCTAGAAATTGCACCAAGTGCAAATTTCATACTTTGATTTCTTTTCTTTAAATTTGAGGATAGACCCTTATCACCCTAATTTGGACCTTGCACATAAGAATATGAAGTCATATTCTTGAAATTTCAAATATTCTAGGCACTTCTGAGGCACGTTCTTGGAAACATTTTGGGGTCGTTTAAATTTACAAGCATGTTTTACTTCAAGTATTGACGATAGATGCCATATTGATATTATAGTTATCTATTGCTTATGATTATGCATTTTGACTATGTTGGCTTATATCTTGTTGTATTGCATCCTACATACTTAATGCATTCAAAAATACTAACAGATACTCTATGCCCACATGATGTTACCATGTAAGAACCAAAGCACCTCACAATCATCCTCCATATGGCTAGTTTGGCATCTTGAAGATAAGCTTTGGTGAGTCCTAAAGTTTGAGTACACTCTCTATGCTACTCTTGCTTTTTTTTATCTCTTATGTTGAATATTTGGTAGTATGAGGATATGCTCCAAAAGTGTCTTTGCCCCTTCCAAATCTATGCTAGAGGTGTTATTGGAATAATTGATGTTATTATGCTATGATCTTGACTCTTGAATGTTTTATTATTATCTAAGACTTCATTTAGTCTCATTTCCCTTTTTTATATCTCTTGTTGTTGATGGTTTGCTTCCGCGACCAAGGATGCATGATTGATATGCTAAGAGGCTTGTTAGGGGTTCCTTCGGGTTCCCTATTCGTTGTGTCTCGTCTAGTCCCTAGGCTTGGGTACTGACACTTTCATAATATACAACATAATAAGAGTCGATCTCATAACATATATATCCAAATATCCAACAACACCTCTAATAGGAATGGAATGGGGGCTAAGACATCTCCTGGTCTCACCCGCAATAGATAATATCCATAAATACACATGTCTTAAAAAGGCAAGAAAGTAAATTGTTTTTGTCCCCAAAGTGGAGGACTCACCAAAAGTGATCTTCAAACAAATTGTCTAGCCACTTGGAAAGGGAGAATGAATAGGACCTCCGATCCCTACATCCTTAGATCATGTAGGTAAAAACTATGTATTAGTACTTGGAATGTGGAATGCAATGCAGTAATAAAAATAAGTCATAATTAAACAATATGAATAATCATAAACAATGGATAGAAGCTCAAAAGGTCATGAATTTTCAATTCCTTAGTCACAATATGCACAAGGAATCATCAAGTCACATAACATATCAATTATAGATGGGAAGGTACCATAACTGACATGTAAGACCAAGTGAACTACCACTTGAAATCCCAATTTTCACTCCACACCAGACTAGGAGTGGTCTACTTTACCAAGATAAACCAAACACTTACCTTAGGGGAACTCCTCCATTTCAGAAAGTGCTTCTTCAACAAATTATGGGAACACCGCCCTTTTTCAGTTTACTTATGATAATAACCTTACGAGAACACCAACCTTTTTGATATTTAATTGACATATGTTGTACGAGAACACCACCTTTTCTCAACTATATAACATGAGATATATGGATCCATTAGATAATTCACAAACCTATGGTGGAAACATAGTTAAGAGACAATGGTTACCTACCAAGGTCCTTTGGGTGCTAGGTCACAATCCCAAGGAATAGTCAAATTAAACTTATAGCAATAATATGAAAAGCATCATAATATCATAATATTTTCATACAGTAGCTCATGAAAACCAAAGCTTCACAATATTAAAAGAGGGCTACATAACTTTCACAATATTTCTATACAGTATAGCATGCATGCATAATAACATGTAAAAATTGTATCATTCGTAGTTTGCATAACCTACCATAATGCCCTAAATATCATATAAGCTTGGTATACTATCATGACCCGAACCTGGGTTCAAGATGTAACATGGCGAGTGGGAACTCAAGAGTTCCAAAATAAGCCTCATAGTATTCATATTCAAATTATTAGGTCAAAAGCACATAGTGAAGTAGTAAACACGTAGTTCTAAGGAACGGGAAAGTAGGACTCATGCCATGGGATGTTATTGGGATAGGGATTAGCATGATCCACAGAGCATATAACACATAATAACTAAGGGGTGGATAAGAATGACTCACACTATGGGGATAAAATGGGAGTTAGGTAAAATGACCCTGAAAAGATGCCTTAGAAGTGTCCAAAATCGTAATTCTAATATATCTAAAAATCCATGTGTGATATCAAAAATCCGACTTCATATTCCTATTCAGTGGTCAATTTGGCTGTGAAATGGATCTAACCCCAATTTTGGAGAAACTATATCAAAATTCAAAATTTACAAAATGCAGATTCCAATGAACTTTTTGCGCCCCTGGCGTGACATGCCAAGGGTGAGCATTTGTGTTATTTTTGGTCCAGTTTTGACTTGGGTCCAAGACTTTTAACTCTTGAACCTAAGTGTTCGCAAACGTGAAAATACCTATACTTAGCTATTTTTCACCTTCATATCATTCTAAACATTCCCTATTACCCATTTAAACACTTAGCCAAATATTTTGTTTCTAAACTAAAGACTCAAAACCCTTTTCGAATCTTAAGGATTGGAATCAAACTTCAAGTCTCCATCTTCAATCTTCATCAAGCTCTTCTCCAAAGCTAAGGTATGTGGGTTTATTTCATTGGTCCCTTTCACCTATGATGTCAAATCTTCCTTTTCCTCAAATTGCATGATTTAAAGTTGATTTACTCATGGGTCTTACATATTGTGAAAATTACTGCAGACTATGTTAGGATTTATGAAATTATGACTGTTTTACATTGTTTTGGGCTATAAATCTAAGATCTATTATAAGATTTGATGAAATATTTTAATGTATATTGCTCAAGGGTGTTACCAAGTATCTATTCAAGATTTTACATTGAATTTTCTAGCATGTGTTCACTCTTCAATTGCATGGTTTTCTACTAGCACTACACACCTTCTAAGTGCTTGATAAAATATCTGGTTATGGCTTATTGTGGAGTTAAGGGCCCAATGCTTGTCTTATGAGTTGAATGACTATATGATGATAAAATGATAGTATAATGATGATGAAATGATGATAAAATGTATGTATGTATATGATAGTTATATGATGATTAAATGAGGATAGAATAATAGTTAAATAATGAGGAAATATATATATATATGTATATGATGACTAGATGATGATGAGAGGGATAAATGTATAAATGATATTCTTCTCTATAGTGTTGGCTTGTGACCATGCTCTACTCAGGGGTTGCGCGTTGGGTAACCATGTCAAGGGGTTCGTACCTTGATAACCTAAAGGGGGTTTATTCTCCAGTTACCACAAGTGGTAGGGTGCGACTATCCATCAACCTTGTTGTGGGTTTGTACTTATCAATCTATCGGGAGGTTCACACTTCTGTAATCATGGGTGGTAGGGTACGACTATCCATCAACCATCTTGGAGGTTTATACCCATTAACCTTAGTGGGGGGTTTGTACTCCATCAACCATGTTGGGGGTTTGTACCCATTAACCCACTGGGGAGTTTGTATCTCAACAACCTCATGAAGGTTTTTATACCTCATACGCCTCTCCAAGTGGGTGATAGGGCTTACATTACATTAAGAAGTGGTCACTCCCTTCTCATATGTTATGTCTTATGAAAGTGTGATTTAATTCAATCACCTTCCATCCATGTCATATTGTCATATGCTCATCTATTATCTAATTAAATATCTCAATTATGATGCCTATATAATGTTGCATTGTATCCTAAATACTTAGTACATTTAAACGTGCTAATGAATACTCCATGCCAATATGATATCACTATGTTAGAACTAGATTCCCACTTGAGCATCCTCCTCCACGTGGCTAGTACAACTTCGCTAAAGCTTGTTGCTGAGTCCTCCATTCTTTGGATATTACTATGATCTTTGTCTACGTATTAGGATTTTCTCCCTTTGATTTGTGTATTGACTATTAGGGTACGTCCAGATGCTTTGTCTTGGCCCTCGCTCTTATCTTATATAGTTGAGATGTTATTAGACATGTTATGTATCTATGTTATGAGTTTGACTCCTTTTGACTCTTGATGTTGATGTTATAAAGTTGTCCCTCAATCCCGTTTATCCCGATTTACTACTTCTTGTTATGTTTTATTACTTCCACGACCAAGGATGTGTAATGACATGCTAAGAGGCTTACATAAGGTCCCTTCGAGTTCCCCATGCACCACGACATGACTAGGCCCTAGACTTAGGTCATGACAAACTCGGTATCATAGCACTAGATTATTAGATCCTCGAAGTCTAACATTGTCACACCCAAAGCCCTATTAGGGCGGACTGGCAACCAATGCCAATAAGACCCAGGAGATTCAACCTGTATCTATGTGGTTTCTACACATATTATAAGAAATTTCTACATTTAACATGACTTTAAGAAAGTAAACAGTAATAACAAGCCAAAAGTAAATATATATGGCTAGGCCATTGGGGCCACAGTGTCTAAAGTATGAAACATGACAATATTTTAATTTACATAGTCTACAAAGCTTCTAGATAAGGAAAAGTATCTAATAAGCATCGGGACAGGCCCTGTCTCGACTAACTATACAACACAAAATATAAGCTCTAGACATGCAAAGCTCCAAAGTAACCCGGAGCTTGGTAACAACATCTGGATATCCTGTACTCCTACTGGGGAGATCTACTAGCACTTATACCTACAACATGAAATGCAGGTCCCCCATAAGGGACATCAATATGAGATTATGTATTGAATCTGTAAGGTAGGAAATACTGTATATGAAATAACAACTCAAATGAAACTATGCACTAGTATAGAATAATAGACCACCTTTAGTTATACTGTGGGATCATGTACTTTATGTTCTTTTATTACTTTACCTTTACTATATAATATGTCACAACATGTAATACAAATGACAAGCTGATCAGTGGTAAAATTATATCGGGATCGATCTTGGCTAGGCTTTTCCTTAACCCCTTAGGCTACCCCCCATGATAGGATCGGCCCTGGTTAGGTGATTCTTCCAACCCTTGGGCTACCACCCATCAATAAGCAAAAGCAATATACTTTACTTTAGCTTTCAATTACCTTTGAGATGATTCTTTTGGTGGTCATAATATTAGAGCTATAGGATTGTAGATACAACATATGATATGTAAATAATCATAAAAGACAACACATAATGAAAGGAGTAAGTTACATAAATAATGAAATGCATAGGAGGTATAACAACACATGAACTTTATTTAGTAGGAACTCATGCATGTTGATATCCAAGTATGTACGTAGGTTTGCAGGTGACTATATGTATGCAGGTTTGTAAGTGACTATATATGGGAGAATATGAACATGTGAAAGAGTGAATACATGATAAGTAGTTTTGTCGAAGTTGGTAAGTGTCTTTATGTGCAAAGTAAGAATCTACATCTCACGCCAAGTACTACGAAATCAAGTAGCCTTACATACCTAGTTATACGACCTCGCTATTACCTCAAGATAACCTTCGTTTCCTCCAAATATTTATCTACAATATAGTATGTCATAAAACTAGCATTGGCATCCAATAAATACATCTTGGCATCCCAATCTCATAAAAAAGCACACACGTGCAGCAAGCGGGTATTTATAAACCTGAGCGTACTCTTATTTACATATTATGTGCAGCCTATTCTAGTACCATAACAGTATTATAACAGCCCACAAAGCACAACGCATCCAATTCTATGCAATATACAAATAGGTGGCATAACATTATATCCCTTTGCCACATTTTGACGTTGACAATTCCAAACCAGTTTCAAATTTACCCAAATTGTCCACAACACATATATACATACAAAAATCCTTAAAATAGTCTAAGAATTGTACCAAAGCAATCAGTAAGGATTGAGGCAATAGCCTCCCATCCAACAACCCACAATTTCCTATTATGAGCACAATTACGACAACACACAAGAACTTCCTTTTGTAGACTATAAAAATGGTGAAAAAGCTTAGATAAATCACTACCAAACTATACCTTGTAAAAAAAATAAGTCTTACTACATAATTCAGCAAATCAAGAAGACAAAATCCTCTTAAATATCAACAGAAGTTTACAAAAATCCTTAGGAGACACGCTATCCAAATTTCTAGCACAAACATACTAGCATGTACTTCTTGTTTTTAATAAAACAAACCATACTAAACACATATGTAAACATACTTACTACTACCTTCAAGGTGTATTAATACTCCAAGATCCCTAAAAGTCGCCTTTTGGCTACTTTGCTAGGTTAAGAAAATGTAGAGAGAATGTTTGTGAAAGCTGAAATTTTCCAGGTCTAATAATGACTTAAAGGTGCTATCTGTAAGCATTTTTAAAGGGTCTTTTGGCCGAGTGTAGTCATGCAGCAGCTTGTCCCTTTCACTTCGGCCTAATCGGGTATCAAAGTTGATGGATCTTGGCTGCCTATTTTCCAAATTTCTCTTAGTTAGTTTTGTTCCCGAATAGTCAATTGGGTTGTGATGTACTTGGGCCGTTTCTCTATTATTCTTGTATTGAAAATAAGGTCCATTTGTAATGATGGACCTTATTTTCAATACAAGAATAATAGAGAAACGAACCAAGTGCATCACAACCCAATTGACTATTTGGGACCAAAACTAACTAAGAGGAATTTGGAAAATGGGCAGCCAAGGTCCATCAACTTTGAGACCCGATTAGGCCCAAGTGAAAGGGACAAGCTGCGGCATGACTACCTTAGTAGTATAAGGATTAAATAATACAAGAAATTCGGCCAAAAGACCCTTTAAAAAGGCTTACAAATAGCACCTTTAAGTCATTCTTAGGCCTGGAAAATTTCAGCTTTCACAAACATTCTCTCTACACTTTCTTAACCTAGCAAAGCAGCCAAAAGGGGACTTTTAGGGATCTTGGAGTATTAATACACCTTGAAGATAGTAGTAAGTTTGTTTACATATGTGTTTAGTATGGTTTGTTTTTTGAAAAATAAGAAGTACATGCTAGTATGTTTGTGCTGGAAATTTGGATAGCATGTCTCCTAAGGATTTTTGTAAACTTCTATTCATATTTAAGAGGATTTTCTCTACTTGGTTGGCTGAATTATGTAGTAAGACTTATGTTTTTGACAAGGTATAGTTTGGTAGTGATGTAGCTAAGCTTTTTGACCATTTTTACAATCTGGAAGAGGAAGTTCTTGTGTGTTGTTGTAATTGTGCTCATAATAGGAAATTATGGGCTCATATTCAAAAGGAAGTTCTTGAATTATGTAGTAAGACTTCTCTATTATTCTAGTTCATATGCAACCTGCCCGAACTTCTTAATAATTTTATATAGCCCTATGTAACGTGGGCTCAGTTTTCTTTTCTTACGAAACCTCATAACCTCTTTCATTGGAGATACCTTTAAAAATACCCTATCCCCTACTAAGAATTTTAGTCCTCTCTTTCTCGCATCTAGATATGATTTGTGATGACTTTGGGCTATTTCTAGTCACTGCTGTATTATCTTAACTCTTTCCAGGGGTTGGTGTACTAGATCTAGCCCAAGTAAGGTGGTTTCACCCACTTCAAACTATCCAATTGGCGATCTACATTTCCTCCCATACAAAGCCTCATAAGATGCCATCTTGAAACTCGTGTGGTAGAAATTATAGGCAAATTTAATAAGTGGCAAATGGTCCACCTAACTACCTTTAAAGTCTAATACATAAGCTCGTAACATATCTTCAAGTGTCTTAATGGTTTGTTCTGCTTGACCGTCTGTTTGAGGGTGGAAAGTTGTACTCAAATTCACTTGTGTCCCTAAACTCCTTTTGAAGGATTTCCAAAACTTTGCAGTGAATTGAGCTCCTCAATCAGATATAATGGAGATTGGGGCTCCATGTAGCCTGACTATCTCTTCGAGGTATAGCTTTTCATACTCTTTAGCTGTATAATCACTTTTGACTGGCAAGAAGTGTGCTGACTTTGTGAGTCTATCAACTATTACCCATATGAAGTCAAACTTCTAAAATGAGTGAGGTAAACCGGTAACAAAATCTATGTTGATCATATCCCACTTCCATGTTGAAATCTCTATACCTTGCATGTAACCTCTTGGCTTTTGGTGTTCTACTTTCACCTGTTGGCAATTTGGACATTGAGTCACAAATTCTGCAAGGTCCTTTTTCATGCCTCTCCACCAAAACATTCCCTTTAGGTCATGGTACGTCTTAGTTTATCCCGGATAGATGAAATATTAGGAATGATGGGCTTCTTCATTTATCCTCTTTCTTAATCTATTAATATCAGGTACATATAATCTATTTTGGTAGTAAAGTACTACATTATGTGCAAGGTCAAAGCCCTTTATCGTACCTTGATTGACCTTTTCCTTAAGCTATCATAGAATAGTATCCTCGAATTGCTTTTCTTTCACCTCCATTACTAATGAAGACACTGCTGCATTATGTACAATAACCCCTTCCTTTGGAGTTTCAAGAAGGCAAACTCCCAAACTAGCTAGCTGATGTAGCTCCTTAGCCACTCCCTGACTCACCATGGTTTGATCACTAGTATTTATGATTGCCTTATGACTCAGAGCATCAACTACCATATTTGCCTTCCCTAGATGGTATAGTATATCAATGTCATAAACCTTTATTAGCTCTAGACATCTTTGATGTCTTAAGTTTAGGTATTTCTACTTAAAGATGTATTGAGGGCTATTATAATCAATATATATCTCAACGTGAACCCCATACAAATAGTGGCGCAATATTTTCAGAGCAAACACAATCACTGTTAGCTAAAAATCATGTGTTGGATAGTTTTTTTCATGTGGCCATAGTTGTCTAGATGCATAATCTATTACCCTACCATGTTGTATTAGTAAACACCCTAAGCCAACTCCTGAAGCATCGTAATACATTGCATACCCCTTAGTGCCTTCTGGAAGTACTAGCACAGGTGCAAAAATTAGCTTATTTTACATCTCCTAGAAGCTTCTTCACATGCATCATTCCATTGGAACTTGGATGACTTATGTGTCAAATTTGTTAGAGTTACAGAAATAGAAGAATAACCTTCAATAAACCTCCTGTGATAACCTGTCAAACCTAGGAAGCTCTGAACTTCCATGGGTGTTATTGGTCTTGCCAAATCTTTCACCGCCATTAGTTTTTGTGAATTAACCCTTAATCCCTCATTAGACACAACATAACCCAAGAATGCCACTGATTATAGCCAAAATTAACATTTAGAAAATTTGGCATACAACTGTCGATCATGAAGAACCTGTAACACTTGTAATAAGTTGATTTGCACGGTGTTCTCCTGATCTCGAATATATCAAAATGTCATCTATAAACACTATTACAAACACATCTAAGAATGGCTTGATTACCCTATTCATCAGATCCATAAAAACTACTGGTGCATTTGTTAGCCCAAATGACATAATAAGAATTTCAAAGTGACCATAGCGTGTTCTGAAAGCAGTCTTTGGTATATCTTCCTCCTTCACCTGCACTTGGTGATAACCTAACCTCAAATCAATTTTTGAAAAGCATTTGGCACCATGTAACTGATCAAATAAATCATCAATCCTAGTAAGGGGGTATTTATTCTTAATTGTTACCCTATTCAATTATCGATAGTCGATACATATTCTCAAGGTACCATCCTTTTTATATACAAATAACAATAGTGCTCCCCAAGGGGACACATTAGGTCTTATAAAACCCTTCTCTAGTAAGTCTTTTAACTGCTCTTTTAATTTACGCAATTCTACTGGGGCCATTGTATATGGAGGGATATAAATAGGATGAGTGTCTCAAAGTAAGTCAATACCAAAATCTACTTCTCGTTCTGGAGGTAAGCCTAGAAGTTCTTTAAGGAACATATCAACAAATAAATTAACTACTGGAACTAATTGAAGAGTTAGCGGTTCTGCCTCCATATCGTTCACTCTAACTAAATGACATATATACCCCTTTGATATTATTTTTTTGGCCTTAAAATAAGAGATAAACTTATCCTTTGGCACCCTAATATTGCCTTCCCATTGAAGAACTGCCTCATTTGGAAAGTGCAAGTACATTCTCTTATTTAAGCAATCCACAGTGGTATAGTAAGAAGCTAACCAATCCATATTCATTATAACATCAAATTCCATAATTTCTAGCTCAATAAAGTCAGCCAATGTGTCACGGTCACAAATAGTTACTATACAGTCATAATAAACCCTTCTAGCCATAATAGATTCACTAGTTGGTGTAGACACTTCAAATGGTTTGTTCAATAATTTGGGTGTTCTCTTAAGCTTTACAGCAAATAGTAGGATAGTGTAGAACCAAGGTCAATTAATGCATGTACTTTATGTGAAAAGATGGACAATGTATCTGTGACTACATCAGGTGAAGCTTCCAAATTTTGTCGACTCCCCAGAGATAAGTCTGATTCTGGACTCCCCTAGAGCTAGTTGCCCCTCTAACATCTCTACCATGACCCATAGGTGCTTGCTGACCCCTACCTAATAGAGGAGTTGATGATGATGATGCAATAGCTGACCCAGTAAATTGTGCGATATCACCCATATGCCTCATTAGGTAATCTCTCATCATATGCCCTAGTGCACCACACCAGTAACAAGAGTCTATCCGAACATGACATATACTTGAATGACTCTTTGTGCACTATTTACAAAGCTATGTAGTGGTCATTTACTGACCTGCTGAATATCCCGTTGTTTGGGCACCTTGACGATCACTTCTTAGACTAGACTAGTTTCTCCTAGACTACTGAAGTTGAGGTGGAGCACTGGCTGCAGAGTAGGAGGATGATGACCTAGGCGGTCTATTAAAACATCGAGGCCTAAACTTACCTTGGGATGGTATAAACAGCTTGGTAGACCTGGCTATCTTAGATTGCGCCCTTTCTAACTCTTGTGTTCTTGTCCTTGCCTCTAATCCTTAAATTTCAGTGCAAAAGCTTGCATTCTCTCTATATCCAAGTCTTTATTCAAGGAAGCTATGGTATAGTCTCTGAACAAATACGTATCCAATCTATATACATATCGATAAGCTCTATCTGTCATAGTAGCAACTACATTAGGAGCATACCTTGCCAGGGAGTTAAATTGAAGGCTATACTCCCTCACGCTCATATTCCCTTAGTGGAGATTTAGGCACTGATCTGCACGGGCCTCTTTGGATATCTAATGGAAAATAATGGTCAGGAAATACCTATTTGAATTCTTTACAGGTAGTTCGGGGTGCATCTATAACCTTAGATTGCTTTCAAGCTTCATACCACATTATAGCCATACCTTTCAACTTATATGTCACTAACTCGACAGCTTATGTACCACTCACATGTATAACATCTAAAGTGCGGTCAATCTGATCAATAAAGTCTTGGGGGTCTCCATTAGAATCTAACCTAGTGAAGGATAGAGGGTCCAGATTAAGCAAATCATGTATCCTTGTGCCAACTGCCGTATTCGTACCACCTGCACCTATAACTGGAGCTTCCTATCTTTGGCCTTGGCCAACAACTATATAGGTCAATAATTGGACTGCATTTCTTAGATACTACACGGTAGCACTAATAGATGGTTCTAGCGGAATTTCACTACTTTCGGGTTCATCAGGAGCTGGAGGAGTTGGAGATGTCTATGACAAAGACTCCCCTTGAACCTTATTTCATTGTTCACCTGACTGGGTATACCAACCACCACTTATACTCCCTTTCCTTTACCTTCGTTTAGCCTAGTTTCTAGCATTCTTACTGTACAACAATTTAGGGCTTAGACATAATCAACCTATTGCACTTAGCTCTATAGAATGATCTAAATAATGAAAAGAAAGTAACAACTCCTAAATGCCATGTATCCTTCTGCTTATAAATGTGGTGCACAAAACATCAATAAATAAGACTCTATATAGACACGGCTTTGTAGACTCCCTAGGATGACCCACTCTGATACCACTTCTGTTATCACTAAAGCCCCATTAGGGCGGACTAGCACCCATTTCCAATAAGGCCCGGGCGAACCAACTTATATCTATGCACTTTCTATATATTTTATAAGGGATTTATACATTTAACATGCCTTTAAGAAAGTAAATAGTAATAACAAGCCAAAAGGAAATGCATATGGCTAGGCTGTTAGAGCCACAGTGTCTAAAGTATGAGACATGACCATACTTTAATTTACATAGTCTACAAAGCCTCTAGATAAGGAAAAGTATCTGATAAGAGTCGTGATAGGCCCTATCTTAACTAATTGTACAACATAAAATACAAGCTCTAGACATACAAAGCTCCAAAGCAACCTAGAGAGTGGTAACAACAGTTGGATATCCTGTACTCCTACTGGGGAGAGCTACTAACACCTGTACCTACCTCATGAAATGTAGGTCCCCTCTAAAGGATGTCAGTACGAGATAATACACTGAATATGTAAGGTAGGAAATATAATATATGAAGTAACAACTCAAATGAAGCTATGTAGTGGTGTAGGATAACAGACCACCTTTAGTTATACTGTGGGATCATGTACTTTATGTTCTTTTATTACTTTACCTTTACTATATAATTTGTGCACAACATGTAATACAAATGACCAGCAGATCAATGGTAAAACTGTATTGAGATTGGCCCTGGCTAGGATTTTCCTTAACCCCTCGGGCTATCCCCCTGACAAGATTGACCCTGGCTAGGTGATTCTTTCACCCCTCGAGCTACAACCCATCAATAAGCAATATACTTTACTTTATCTTTCAATTACCTTTGAGATGATTCTTTTTGTGGTCATAATATTGGAGCTATAGGCCTGTAGATACAACATATGACATGTAAGTAATCATAAAAGACAACACCATAACAAAACGAGTAAGTTACACAAATAACGGTATGCATAGTAGGTAGACTTATACATGAACTTTATTTAGTAGGACGAACTCGTGCATATTTGTATCCAAGTATGTATGCAGGTTTGCAAGTGACTATATGTATGCAGATTTGCAAGTGACTATGTATGGGAATATATGAACATGTGAAAGAGTGAATACATGGTTAGTAGTTGTTTTGGAGTTGGTAAGTGCCTTTATGTGCCAAGGAAGAATCTAGATCTCATGCCAAGTACTATGAAATCAAGTAGCCTTACGTACCTCATTGTATGACCTCAATATTACCTCGAGATAACCATCCCTTCCTCCAAATATTTATCTACAATATGGTAGGTAATAAAACTAGCATTAGTATCCAATAGATACATCTTGGCAGCCTAATCTCATAAAAATCACACACGAACAACAAGCAGGTATTTATAAATCCGAGCGTACTCTTTCAACCTTTCCGCCCCTAATCATATTTTCTAATATACATTCTCACATGCATATTATATTCAGCCTATTATAGTGCCATAATAGTCTTACAACAGTCCACAAAGCACAACACATATAATTCTATGCAACATACAAATAGACGGCATAATGTTACATCCCTTTACCATATTTTAACGTCGACAATTCTAAACCAGTTTCAACTTTACCCAAACTTTACACAACACATCTATACGTAACAACATCCTTAACATAGTCTAGGAACAATACCAAAGTAGTCTTTAAGGACGTGAGGCAATAGCCTCCCATTAAACAGCCCATAAGTTCCTATTACGAGCACAATTATGATATCATACAAGAACTTACTTTTGCGGGCTAGAAAAATGGTGCAGCAGCTTAGACACATCACTAACAAACTATACCTTTTCAAAAACATAAGTCTTACTTCATAATTCAGCCAACCAAGAAGAGAAAATCCTCTTAAATAACAAGAAAATTTCACAACAATCCTTAGGATACATGTTGTCTAATTTTCTAGCTCAAACATACTAGCATATACTTATTGTTTTTCATATGAAAATCATACTAAATATATATGTAAGCTTATTACCACTACCTTTAATGTGTAGTGCTTCTCCAAGAACCCTAAAAGTCCCCTTGTGGCTGCTTTGCTAGGTTAAGAAAGTGTAGAGAGAATGTTTGTGAAAGCTAAAATTTTCCAAGTCTAAGAATGACTAAAGGTGCTATTTGTAAACCTCTTTAAAGGGGATTTTGGTTGACTTTCTTGTGTCGTTTAAGTCTTATATTGTTAACGTGGTGATGGAAAATCTTGGCACTTTCATTTGGGCCTAATTGGGTCTCAAATTTGATGGGCATTGGCTGCCCCATTTTCCAAATTCCTCTTAGTTTTGGACCAAAATTGTCAATTAGGTTTTGATGTACTTAGGCCCTTTCTCTGTTATTCTTGGACTAAACATAAGTTCCTTTGATAATGCTAAAAATTATGCTAAAGTTATACCCTTAACATGGACTTTATTCATAATTAGACTTGGACAAATTCGATGTCGGGCCTCATCTCCATTTAGCTAGCAATTTTAAGGTAAGTAAGTAGCTGATTCACCTTCTAGCTTCCTGAGTCCTATAAGCACCTCAATTCTCTTACTTTACTTAGGACCATGATCTCTTCAATATGACACAAAACATGTATACACTCAACCCTCTTAAGCATTAGACATACATATTACCCTTTAATTGGAGATTCAAGCTATTTTAAAAATTAGCGCTAATTTGTCCAAATCATATAATGTTTCATTTGCATAGTACTTGTATTGTAAGATATGAGGTGTTACAAATACACCATATCGAATAGAGTCTTATTCATGGTTGTGTTGTGCACCACAACTATGAGTAGGAGGCTATGAGATGTTTTAGGAATTGTTTCCTTTCTTCATATTCTAAGTCATGCTATAGAGTTGATGTAAGCTTTCCTTCCCTAATGCTTGTTCTTTGCTATGATTTATAATGCCAAACATGAGAGGGTGACAAGACTGTACACCTGAAGAACAACCGACTAATGGAGAGCTTACGGATGCTCTCACCTTGCTTGAACAAGTTGTAGCTAATCAAGCCACTCAAGGGGCCTAAGCCCCTATGCTCCTATAGGTCAAAGGTAGATGAGGACCCTCATGAGTTGATTGATAGGTCTACAAGATATTGGCTATCATGGGTGTGAGATCAGAAGAAAAAACGGAGTAAGCGGCCTACCAACTCAAAGGGGTAGCACTAATATGGTATATCTAATGGAAAGAAAAGAAAGGAGTCAATATGTGGTGCTTTTGGAAGAGTTCAAAGTGCTTTACATTAATCGTTTCTTCCTTCTTAAGCTTCGTAAACCTAAATTGGTGGAATTTATAAATTTGAAACAAGGGTCAATAGGTGTCATAGAATATGCCCTCAAGTTTATCCAACTTTCAAAATGTGCTCCTTACTTGGCTGCCAACAAAGGTCAAGAATGAATAAGTTCGTGATGGGGGTATCTGACTTAGTGATTGAAGAATGTCGCTCTGATATGTTGATTAGTGATATGGACTTTTCCCATTTAATGACCTATACTGAACAAATGGAAGAGTATAAATTGAGTAAGAGAAGGGGTCGTGAGGCTAAGATGGCCTATTTTAAGTGTAAGTTCAAAAAGGGTGGAGGGTTCCATAAAGGCCAAGGGTTTTCTCATGCATTTCGAAGGAGGGTTGTTAATGACTATACAAGGGCCTAGGGTGTTTGTGTTTTGGTTACTTATAAGGTACCTATGTTTGAGAGATTCTAATGCATGCTTTGGTTGTGGGGAGATAGGTCACAAAAAGGTTGATTTCCCTCGAAATCACAACAAAGGAAAGGAGGTCCATCCATAAGGTGCTAATATGGTTACTTTTGGAAGAGGTGGCCGACAAGATGGTGCCCTAAGGTACAATTAGTTTTATGCTTTGCATGGGAGGTAAAAGGTTGATGATGTCCCCAATATTATTACTGTTATATTGAAAATCTTTAATTTTGATGTATATGCATTGATTGATTCGGGTGCCACTCTTTCTTTTGTTACCGTCTTTGTTGCCAAAAAGTTCCATGTTGACCCCAAGTTGTTGAATGAGTCATATGAAGTGTCTAATCCTATTTGTGAATCTATTATTAATAGAAAAGTCTATAAAAGTTCTCCTATTTGCATCTTGCATAAAATCTTACTTTCTGATCTTTTTGGATTGGATATGGTTGACTTTGATATTACTCTCAGGATTGATTGGTTTCATGCATACTATGCTTCTATTGATTGTAAAACTTCTAGGGTCAAATTCCAATTCCTAAATGAACCCATCCTTGAGTGGGAGAGTCAAGATGTGGTGGTCAAGGGTAGGTTTATCTCTTGCATTAAAGCCTGTAAGTTGATCTCTAAAGGGTATCTTTACCACCTTGTGAGGGGTAGGGATGTGGAGTCAAAGGTTCTTCCCCTAGATCTTTTTCCGGTTATAAATGAGTTTCTTGATGTCTTTCTAAATGACCTTTTCAGTGTTCCTCTTGAAAGGGAAATAGATTTTGGCGTAGACTCCTCCCGGATACTCAACCAATTTCAATTCCTCCTTACCGTATGGCCTCGGCAGACTTAGGGGAGTTAAAGGAACATTTTGAGGGACTTGTTGGAGAAGCATTTTATTAGTCCTAGCCAATCACCTTGGGATGCACTAGTGTTTTTTGTGAAAAAGAATGATGGGTCCCTTAGGATGTGTATTGACTATCAGTAACTCAATAGGGTCACCATTAAGAATAGGTATCCTCTTCCAAGGATTGATGATTTGTTTGACCAATATCAAGGGGACAGCCACTTCTCTAAGATTGATCTTTGGTCTGGGTATCATTAAGTGAAGGTGACGGAAGGTGATATTCCCAACAAGTTGGCTTTCCAGATTAGGATGGGTATTATGAGTTTGTTGTGATGTCTGTTGGGTTGACAAATGCACCAGCCATATTCATGGAATTTATGAATAGGGTCTTTAAACCCTACCATGATTCCTTTATTGTATTTTGATCTATTCCCTTGGTGAGGAGGAGCATAGGGCTCATTTGACGGTTGTGTTGCAAAGATTGAGGGAGGAGAAATTGTATGCTAAATATGAAAGGTGTGAATTTTTGGTTGAAGGAGGTTGCTTTCCTAGGTCATGTGGTGTCGGGGGATGGTATAAAGGCGCATCCTAAAAATAACTATTTGATTAGAAGTTGGCCTAAACCACTGACCCCATCTGATATTAGGAGTTTCTTGGGCTTAGCAGGCTATTATAGGAGGTTTGTGAATGGGTTGTCTTCTATTGCTTCCCCTATAACAAAATTGACTCAAAAGAAGGCTAAGTTTATATAGACAAATCAGTGTGAGATAATCTTTCAAATGTTGAAAGACAAGCTTGTGCCCGCTCCTATATTGTTACTACTAGATGGGCTTGAGGGATTTATGGTGTATTATGATTCTTCTAGAGTTGGTTTGGGTTGTGTGGTAATGCAAAATTGTATAGCCTATGCTTCTAGGCAACTCCAAGTTCATGAAAAGAATAATCGTACTCATGATCTTAAATTAGCCATCATAGTATTTGCTTAGAAACTTTACGACATTATTTGTATAGGGTGCATATTGACATATTCAATGACCATAAGAGCTTCCAATGTGTCTTCACTCAAAAAGATCTCAACTTGAGACAAAGAAGGTGGCTAGAACTTTTTAAGGACTATGATATGAGTATGAATTACCATCCCGATAAGGAAAATGTGGTGGCAGATACCTTGAGTAGGGTGTCTATGGGTAGCCTAACTCATGTTGATGGTGGTGATAAGGAGATAGATAAAGAGGTGCATCGATTGGATAGATTGAGGGTTAGGTTAGAAGAGGTTGGTAATGATGTTGTTGTTGTTGTTGATGGTTCTAGGTCTTCCTTAGTTGATGAGGTGATAGAAAAATACGATCTTGACTCTTCCTTGCTTGAATTGAAGGTCTTGGTTAAAAAGGGAAAAGTGAAGGTTTTCTCCTAATGGGGAGATGGTGCCCTTAGGTACCAAGGTAGGTTGTGTGTACCTTGTGTTGATGGTTTGGGGGAGAAAAACCTTGATGAGACCCATATTTCTTCTTATTCTGTACATCCCGGTTCCACCAAAATGTATAGAGATTTGAGTGATCTATATTGGTGGAGGGGCATGAAGAGGGATATTTCCAGATTCTTCTTTGGTTGTCATAGTTGTCAACAAGTTAAAGCTGAACATCAAAGGTCGGGTGGCCTAACCCAAGACATTGAGATTTTTACTTGAAAGTAGGAAGAGATAAATATGGATTTTGTGGTTGGGTTGCATTAGATTAGAAAAGTTTTTGATTCCATTTGGCTTGTTGTTAATAGGATGACAAAATCTACTTATTTCCTACCAGTTAAGACCATATATG
Source organism: Solanum sejunctum (assembly GCA_025642045.1). Taxonomy (NCBI): domain Eukaryota; kingdom Viridiplantae; phylum Streptophyta; class Magnoliopsida; order Solanales; family Solanaceae; genus Solanum; species Solanum sejunctum. The sequence continues at coordinate 41,156 of JAOTQJ010137474.1, read as the reverse complement.
AGGATGAAGATTATGCAAGATTGTACAACTTTGAGTTGGTGAGATTGCATGGGGTTCCTTTATCCATCATATCAGATCATCGAGCTCAATTTACTTCACAATTTTGGAGGTCTTTCCAAAGGGGTCTTGGTACTAGAGTTAAGAGTTATATGGCCTTCCACCCTCAAACGGATGGCCAAGTTGAGAGAAAAATCCAACCCTTGAGGATATGCTTAGAGCATGTGTGTTGGAGCTTAAACGTACTCAAGATGATCATCTTCCGTTGATTGAGTTTTCCTACAATAGTAGCTTTCAAATTAGTATTGGTATGGCTCCTTTGGAGGCTCTCTATGGGAGGCGTTGTAGATCATCAGTTAGTTGGTTTGAGGTTGGTGAGGTAGGTTTGTTGGAACAAGATCGGGTTAGGGAGGTTCTTGAGAAGGTTAGAATGATTAAGGAAAGGTTGAAGATGGCCCAAAGTCACCAAAAGTCCTATGCCAATATGAGGAGAAGGGATCTTGAATTCCAAGTTGGCAATTGGGTTTATTTGAAGGTGTCACCCATGAAGGGTGTAGTTCATTTTGGTAACAAGGTCAAGTTGAAACCATGATATGTGGGTCCTTATAGGTTGATGAGAAAGGTTGGCAAGGTGCTTATAAGTTGGAATTTCCTAGAAAAATGGATTTTGTTAATTCGGTGTTCTATGTATCCATGTTGAGAAAATGTGTGGGTGATCAAAATACCATTGTGCCTCTTGATATTATGGATGTTGTTGAGGATAATTTGACATATGAAGAGGCTTTGGTTCAGATTTTCGATACGCAAGTGAAGTGGTTGAGAAACAAGGAGGTGGCTTCCATTAAGGTCCTTTGGAGAAATCAAAAAGTGAAAAGTGCTACTTGGGAGGCCGAAGTAGACATGCAAAAGTGATATCCCTACCTTTTTCATTCCATTCAATCCTAAAGTATTGATCTAAGTCCTTTATATGATCTTAAGTCTTAAGTTTAACCCTCATGTCATTGCATATGTTCACGTTTAACTTGACAAGTTCATGATTATTTTACTCTTATAATGAGATTTTTGAAATGATGTTTAAGTACATTGTTGCATCTCTATGTGGAATGAAATGGTCATGTTTGTTTCTTTCATATATGTTTCTTTGAATTCAAGGACGAATATTCACCAGGGAAAATATTAAAACGACCCGAAAAAGTGCCCAAAAATATGCCTCGAAAATGTCCAAAATCATAATTTCCATATATCTAAAAATCCATGTGTGATATTGAAAATCTAACTTTATATTCTTGTTCGGGGGTGGGGGGTGGGTTCAAATTGAGTGGAAAGTAGGTCTAACCCCAATTTTAGAGTAACCATGTTAAAATTTAAAATTTCCCAAATGCAAATTCCAGGGAGCTTTTCGCGCCCCTGGCGCGATGCGCCAAGGGCACGTTCTTGTGTTATTTTTACTCCTGTATTGACTTTGCCAAAGTCTTGGATCTAAGTATTCCCAAATGTGAAAATACCTATACTTAGCTATTTTTCACGCTCATATCATTCTAACCATTCCCCAATACTCATTCAAACACTTAGCCAGATATCTTACTCCTAAACTCAAGATTCAAAACCCTTTACGTATCTTAGTGATTGCAATTAAGCTTCAAGTCTCCATCTACAATCTTCATCAAGTTCATCTCCAAAGCTATGGTATGTGGATTTCTTCTATGGTTTCCTTTCACCCATGATGTCCAAGCTTCTTTATCCTAAAATTGCATGATTTAAAGTTGATTTACTCATGGGTCTTACATATTATGAAAATCACTGCACACTATCTTGGGATTTATGAAACTGTGACTATTTTAGAATGTTTTTGGCTATGAATCTAAGATCTATTCTAAGATTTTATGAAGGGTTTGGATGTATATTGCTTGAGGATGTTACAAAGTATCTATTGAAGGTTTTACATTAAATTTTTTAGCATGATTTCACACATGAATTGTATGATTTTAAACTAGCACTACACTCCCTCTAAGTGTTTGATAAAATGTTTGGCTATGGCTTATTCAGGTGTTGAGTGCCTAATGCTTGTCTTATGAGTTGAATGAATGTATGATAATGAAATGATAATAGAATGATGATAAAATGATGATGAAATGTATGTATGTATATGATGATGAAATAAGGATAGAATGATAGTGAAATGATGAAGAAATATATGTATGTATATTATGACTAGATGAAGATGAGAGGGATAAATATATAAATGATATTCTTCTATATAGTGTTGGCTTATGAACATGCCAAACTCGGGTGTCGTAGGCCAGATAATCGCGTCAAGGAGTTCGTACCTTGATAACTTATCAGGGGGTTTGTATTCTAGTTAACGTGGGTAGTAGTGTGCAACTAACCATCAACCTTGCTGGGGGTTTGTACTCATTAAACTATCGAGGCGTTTGTACTCCAATCACAAGGGGTGGTAGGGTACGACTATCCATCAACTATGTTGGGGGTTTGTACCTATCAAAATTGTTGAGGGGGTTTGTACTCCATCAACCATGTTGGGGGTTCATACCCATCAACCCATTAGGGGGTTTGTACTGCAATAACCTCATGAAGGGTTTCATACCTCATGCGCCTCTCGAAGCGAGTGATGGGCCTTAGATTGCACTAAGAAGTGGCCAGTCCCTTCATATATGTTATGTTCTATAAAAGTATAATTCACTTCAAGTATCTTCCATTCATGTCATATTGTCATATGCTCATTTATTGTCTAATTAAGCATTTTGATTGTGATGCCTATATATTGTTGCATTGTATCCTACATATTTAATACATTCAAACATACTAATGCATATTTTATGCCTACATGATATCACCATGTTGGAACTGGAGTCCTACTTGAGCATCCTCCTCCACGTGGCTAGTACAACTTCGCTCAAGCTTGTTTGTTAGTCCTCCATTTGGGGATATTACTATGATCTTTTGCTATGTATTAAGGCTTTCTCTCTTTGATTTATGTATTGACTATGAGGGTGATCCTAGTTACTTTGTCTTGGACTCCTCTCTTATCTTTTATAGTAGAGGTGTTGTTGGACATGTTATGTATCTATGTTATGAGCTTTGACTCCTTGACTAAGGATGTGTAATGACATGCTAAAAGGCTTGCATGGGGTCCCTTCGAGCTTCCCACACACTATGTCATGACTAGGCCCTAGGCTTGGGTAGTGACATTATGACTTTCCATATTTCATCTCAAATATATCACTATAATAACAACATCTATATATAGTCTTAATCATAGTCTCCATAATAAAATAACATATAACAACAACAACAACAACAACAACAATATACCTAGTAGAATCCCACAAGTGGGGTCTGGGGAAGGTGAAATGTACGCAGACCTTACCACTACCATAGAAGTAGAGAGGCTATTTCCTGGGAACCCTTATCTCAAAACCCTTAAGCAGAAAGAACTAGACATGACAAAAAGGGAAGGAAGAGAATGGAAAGAGCGACTAATAATGACAATATGTAAATAAGATAAAACTAACACATAATATAATAGATAATGCGAACACATGACAAAAAAACACCTAACCCTACCATTATCTTGCTACTCTAATTCGCGATCTCCACTTCTTTCTAATCATATAGCATACTATAACACAAATTCGTACAAGATTTTATATGTTGTCCAACAATGCCTCTATGTCATAGAATAGAATGGGTACTAAGACATGTCTCAACCTTACAACTCAAAGTAAATAAAACATAAAAAAGTAATATAATAGGTAGATGGATGACAGCTTGTCCTAGGATGATAGGACTAACCACAACAACTTTCCCAATCAGAACTAGCCATCAAAACGTAGATGAATATAGTCTCCTATCCCTACATATTTAGATCATGTAGATAAAAAGTGTGCATTAGTATGTCTGAATATACTAAGTACGTGGGCATGCAATGCATATAAATGTATTAAACATGCATTCAATGTTAGATGACAAGGGCACATATAGAGAAAGATATATATATATATGCAAGAGGAGAAATGTATCAATATGACATGAAATACATGATGCATGAAAGTCAAAATACTTTGTATATAATAGGGATGGGACCTCAACAGACATCGACTAAGTGATCCACAACTCGAAACCACATCGTCTTTCCATAATAGATAAAGAGGTGACCTACTTAGCAAAGGTAGATTCATCATATTCATTATAAATTAAAAGGGAATAAACAAAAACCTGTGTTAGGCACATAGTAATGAGAAAGGAGTAAGGACGCTTGGGGTTAGCCTCCCTGCCTCCAACCTCATTTGATGTTAAGTCATTATCCTATGGGAATACATATATGTGTTATAAAAGAGACCTAAATCTTTTCAAAATATAACAATGCATACTTAGGCTTAAAGGCCAAATTATATGTCATAATCATACATACTTATTCTTTAAAAGTCAAATATACTTCATACTCATGCATACTTACGTTAAAAAGCCAAATCATACTTTATGTCATACATTCATGCATTGGAATAGCTCCTTCATCATAGTGGTATAAACACTTATCATTTGCTCAAAGAGCCATATCATAGACATTATATGATCACATTCTTGTCATACTCATACTTTTCTTGAAAACATAAACATCATCATTTTTGGGACTTAGCCCAAATCATAAACTTTATGAAAATCAATGTTCATGTATGCACAAGCCATGAATGATGAGAGAATAGCATGGGCAATAGATATTCATACTTAAAACAATAATATAATATGAAATTCAAGTAAATACATGAAGAAATTTGCATTTAAATCATACTTTATATTATCCATGCTTAAATCCAACATTTAAAGAGACATGCATATTCAAATCTTTATAATATCAATGCAATTCAACATATTAGGACTTAAATCAATTTTAAAAAATTTAATTAAACATAGTTCATATCTCAATTGAATCAAATAAACTATAATATAAAAGACCCATACTCAAAGTAAGCTTGAAATTCAAAAATCAAAGAATAAAAAGTGTATTGGGTCTTTATGGTTGAATTAAGAAAATATTGATTGATGAAGAAGACCCTTCCCTAAGCTCTAGGCTAATCTCTAATGAGTCACTTGAGAGAGCTATCAAACTCTTCTTTTGAGACTGGAACCATGAAAAATTCTAAGTGTATGAATAAATTTGAACATGAATAGAGGAGTATAAGTCTTTTGGAGATTTAGGATAAGTTAAAAAGTCATATATGACCCTTAGGAATAACCAAAATTACAAGAACGATATTAACGAAATGAGTTTCAAAATGTTGACAGAGGTCCCGTAATGGAGGCATATGGATCATGTGATGTCACACCAACAGTTTGGTTGTCCGTGTGACCTTATTTAGGGAAAATATTCACTAACTAAGCCAAAATGATGATTCCATACTTAGAAAATTTTAAAGCCAACACCCTTACGGGCTACCACATGACCTAGTGATGTATATGACCCATATTGTCATGACCCAACCCTAGAGCCTAGATGTTATATGGCAAACGAAAAACACAAAGAAAATTCAAACAAGCCACTTAGCATATGATTTGCACAACCTTGGTTGCAGAAGCATAATTAACCAACAAGCAAGTAACAAATAATTCTAATGGAAGCGGGACTTTGGACTCAAGCTATGGGGATGTTATAGGAAAGAGAATTTGCATGAATCACATAACAAATATAGTCTAAAGGGTGGGTAAGTAGGTCTCCTGTTGTAGGGATGTTTTAGGGGATTGGGACTTCTATCTCATCATCAACATGCAACAAGCATGGAGGGGAATAAAGTGACTAATGGAAGTCTTTCATAACTACATAAGAATAATGAAAGTCAAGCTCAATACGTACATAAATATCCATATCCAACAACACCTCTAATATAAATGAAATGAGGGAAAAGACATTTGTGGGGATCACCTTCAAAATATAATTATCCAAAAATAGACAAGTCTTAACAAAAGCATGAAATAAGGTGGATATTACCCTCGAAGTGAACTACTCACCAATAGTAGTCTTTAAAAGATCCGTCTAGCCAGGTGGAGGAGGAGGGGGAATAGGAGCTCCGATCCTTACATGGTTAAATCATGTAGGCAAGGAAGTATGTGTAAGTACTTGGAATGTACTAAGTATGGGGGGTATAATGCAATAATGACATAATCCATAATTAACAAGATGCATAAGTATAATCAATAGATATAAGATCAATATGACATGTACGATCAATGCTTGAGCTAACGCATGCATGTAGATAGTCAAACATGCATACCATAACATACATATATGGTAGGAGACTCTAAACAACAAATAAGACCAAGTGAGCTACTACTTGGAATCCTGATATTTGTCTCTTCACTGAAAAAGATGTGGTTTACATGCCAAAACTTGACCCCACATAGTGGGTAACTTATCCTAATTAGATCCACTAGTAAAAGCACATTTAGGGAAAATATTATAAACCTATGGTGGCATTAGTTAAGAGACCAAGACTTTATATAAGGACCCCTTTGAGTCAAGCCCCCACCTTAAGCCTCTTTTGATACTAAGTATAGTTCCACAGAATACTTTTCATAATCATAAATTTAATCATAACTTAAATGACTTGTAAAAATATGATAACATGGCATGAGTTTCTCATTCATATACTTGACCTCTGCAAGTTAGCATATACCTTATACTAGAGGGTAATACATTTCATAGACTTGACCCCTTCTAGTAGGTGTTGCATATGTTTGTAGGACTTATAATATGTTTGACACCTTCTAGAAAGCTTTAGTTTGTACATGATAGTAAAAATGGTTATCATGCTTGACCCCCTTCATGTAGACATTTTTCACTCATAAGAGAGTAGAGTATAGTATAAGGGCTCAACATCTTACTTATAAATCATAGGAACTTTTCATGAGTTCAATTCATACTTAGGAGCCCATAATTTATCATGTCATACTTGTCTTGCAGAACATGCAATAGTCTTTCATTAACATAATAATCCTTCTCATGTTAATTTAGTCAACATGGTGGATATTTGTACATATGCTTAAAATCATGCAATTCAAGAGTATAAGACAAGAGAGGAGTAAAATCAATTCACTTGGAAATTATTCAGTTCAACCCAGCAACACTGTAGTAGAAACCTAAATTTGGGTGTCATGAAATCCCACTTAAAAGTTCGCAATCTTTCACTGTTTACATAGTTCACATTATGTATAGCTTTAATATATATAAATCAACTCATGGAATAAGCCTTCAATAGATATTCATGCTTAATCAATTAATACTTGATGAATCTGAACTCAAATCATGTTTATAATATTACCCATGAAATATTAAACCTTAAAATTACAAAAATTAGTAAATGAGAAGGACTAGCTTCATGGGTGGAGGAATCCCTATGAATGAAGCCCACATAGCTTAATCTTGGAGTTTTCTTGAAGAAATACTTAAGGAAATCTTAGGCTTGAATTGGGTTCTTGAGATTCCAAAGCAAGTTCTTGAGACTCTTGGATTTAGAAGAGGGAATTGGGAGGGTTTTTGAGTTTTCTAAGGCTTGAAAATGGCTAAAGAGTAAGGTACCGCATATATAGTCATTGGGTTATTACCTAATTGCCCTTAAGTGAAAACAAAAAATTAAGGAACTTGTTGACCTAGTCCACGATAGTCCACAATGCGGACTTACAATGAAGTAATACTTTTTCATGTGAAGTTCAATTTTTCCCCCTATTTTGGCCCAGGAATGGATTTAGGCCATTTTTTAAATAGTGTGCAACAAGTCCGAGATGCAGACTGATCACATACCCTTTCTAGTTAAGATCCCATAGTGAAAAATTATGTTTTTCCTATGGGTCATCTAAAAATTGAAAAGCACACCTTTCCTATATAATATTTCCCCCCGAAAATGAATATGAAGTCGAGTTTATGAAATCATGAACACATTTTTAGATACTCAAAAACTACACTATAGGATATTCTCCTGAAGCGCATGAGAGATGTTACATTATCCCCCCTTGGGGATATTCGTCCCCAAATGTAAAGGAAACATACATAAGAGGAATGATAGAAAACTTTCAACAATCCATGCACTTAAACATTATTCCCAAAATTTTAAACATATACATCAAAATCAACAAAACTTGTTACCTTGAATGTGTATGCATGCAAGAACGACATGAGGGATGAAACTTAAGACTTAAAATCATAGATAGGACTTAATTTGTTACCTTAGGTTTGAATAGAGTAAAAGAGGTATGGATATCGCTTCTTCATGTCCACTTCGGCTTTTCAAGTGGCACTTTTGACTTGTTGATTCCTCCAAAGGACTTTGATGGATGTCACATCTTTGTTTCTTAACCTCTTCACTTGCCAATCTAATATTTTCACCTTGACCTCTTCATAGCTCAAGTCACCCACAACTCTTAAAGGCACTAAAGGACTTGGGTCACCTACATACTTCCTCAACATATATATATAGAAGACTGGATGAACGATAGTCATCGCTTTAGGAAACTCCATTTCGTAGGCAACCTTACCAATTCACTTCGAAATTCTATAAGACCCTACAAACCATGGGCTCAAGCTTTCATTCTTGCCAAACCGGACCATACCCTTTATGGGTGAGACCTTTAAATATACCTAATCATCAACATTAAACTCAAGATCTCTCTTTTGCACATCAAACTAGGACTTTTGACTACTTTGAGCTTCCTACAATCTCTCCCTAATCAACCTTACCTTCTCCAAAGCTTCCATACCAAAATCCCCAACAAAGCTACTTAAGCCTACATTAGATGACCCAACCGAGGACCTATAATGCCTACCATATAAAACTTCAAAGGGAGTCATTCCAATGCTAGAGCAATAGCTATTGTTATAAGAAAAATCAAGGAGTGGAAGATGTTCATCCCAACTATCCTTGAACTCCAAATCACAAGCCCTAAGCATAACCTCAAGAGTTTGAATTGTCCTTTTGGCTTGACCATCCATTTAAGGATGAAAAGTCTTTCTTAGCTTGACTTTGGTACCAAGACCCTTTTGGGAGGATCTCCAAAAGTGAGAAGTGAATTGAGCACCATAGTCTTAAAATAATAGATAATGGTACTCCATGCAACTTAACCAACTCATTAATATATAGCTTGGCATAATCCTCGGCACCATAAATTATTTTAATCAGTGGAAATTGAGTAACTTTTGTCATTCTATCAATGATAATCCAAATAGAATCAAAGTGCTTTCAAGTTATTGGCAAACCAATCACAAAATCCATGTTGATCTCTTCGCGCTTCCAAGTAAGAATTTCCATGTCTTGGGCTATTATACTCGACCTTTGATGTTTGGCTTTGAATTACTGGCAATTATGATAACTGGCTAAAAACTTGGCAATATCTCTTTTTGTACCACCCCACGAATACACCTCCCTCAAATCTATATACATTTTTGTAGAACTAGGATGAATGAAGTAGGACGAATTATGTGCCTCTTCAAAAATAAAATCCCTTAATCCATCAACATTATGCACACATAAACTGCCTTGGTATCTAAGAATACCATCTCCCCCTTGAGAGAAAAACTCTACTTTACCATCCTTCACTGAAGCTTTAAATTCTACCAAAGTGGGGTCAAGGTCTTATTTGGACTTAACCTCTTCAATCAAAGATGATTTGGAATGATCAATAACTAAAACACCCTTTATGTGCTTTGAAATGCCCTATAATTGTAATTTTCATATATCTCAAAATTTGTGCATGATTTCAAAAATCCAACTTCATATTCTCGATCAGGGACCAAAATAGAATGGAAAACAGGTGTAACCTAGATTCTAGAAAACCCATAGAAAAAAATAATTTTCATTATTTTTTCATAATTCGATATCTGTCCGCACCCAGGCCGCGATGCGCCAGTGACAAGGACTAGTGTAAATGCTTCTGTGCATTTGGTGTGCGTCACACCATGGGTGCGAACCAGTGTACTATTTCCTTGGTTTTCTATTTTGGCAAAAGGCTTTGGAGTCCTAGTCCCATGCCCACATAAATATGAAATCACCCATACTTAGCCATTTTTCAACTCTGTAGCTCACAAAACCCTTTCTAAAACCTCTCTAAGACTTTATCAATTCTCTCATTCAAATCTAAGGATTTCAATCTCAATTTGGGACTCAAGGACTCATTTCAAGCTCTAAATCTACTTTGAGTTCACCTCAAGGAATTCAAGGTTTAAGGTATGTGGGTCTTCATCCATGGGTCCTTTCAACCACGGAGCCCAACCTTCTCTTTTTATGAAAATTGCATGTTTTCAAATTGTATTACCTATGGGTATCTCTTATTATGAAATATGAGCATAAATCATGAAGGGTTTTGACAAGTATTGATTGATAGTGTATGAATGTCTATTTCAAGCTTGTTCTATGAATTATTTTTGTCTATTGGTACTATATATATTTTGAGCTACGAAACTACGAATTATTATGAGCTTTTGGTGATCTTTTTCAAGGTACCCTATATGAGGATTTTACTATATGTTGATGGGTTGATTTGCATTGAGTTCAATCATATTAGTTCACTCTTGAATTGCATAATTTTGAGCAAGTAGCATGAACTCACCTTGTTTTTGATAAAATGTCATGACAAAAATTCTCAAGTTATTGATGATCTATTACATGACTTACAAGTCAAGTGACTTCTTGGTGGTTAAGGGCTCTCAAGCATGTATTGATTTTATGAAAAGTATCTATGAAGTTGCAAGTATCATGTTAAGCCTTATTTCAGATTTCTACCTTTTGTGATCCCATTCATGTTAAAGCAAGGGATCATACATGATTATTATCTACTCTCATGTTAAAGTTAGGCTCACTAATAGAGGTCAAGCAGGTTTTTGATCTCCTCGTCTCATGTTATCATCTTTCTTACAAGTTATTCAAGTCATGACTATTTCAAGTACTCCATCGGATTTGACTTAGCATCGACTGAGACTTAAGATGGTGGCTCGAACCAAAGGGTCCTTATATAAAGTCTTTAGTCTCTAAACTATATGCCATATAGTATTATATAATATCCCTTTTATGGTTTCTAGTGGATCCATGTAGTTATACCACACCTTATCGAGGAAGTGACATGCCTCGTTCACTTTGTTGGGGGGTAACATACCTCGGATTATTCATATTATCATGTATGGTTTACCTTGTCAAGTAAAACACACCTTGTCAAGGGTGTGACATACCTCAATCACCTTGTTTAAAGGGTGACATGCCTTGGATTCTAAGTAGTAGCTCGCTTGGTCTACGTCGATTAAGGTCTCTTCTCACATATGTATTATGTATTATGCAAGCTAAATGTTTTACAAGCATGTTTTATTACAAGCATTGATCATGCATGCCATTTACTTCATATTATGTTGAGAGTAATTCTTATGTTGAATACGTATTATTATGAGGGTGAGCCCAGGAAGCGTCTTGGCCCCCGCTCCATTCCAAGTTAGAGGTGTTGTTTGATACTATGATGTATTATGCTATGAGCTTGACTCCTTTATTACTTTTATGAATATCAAGACTTCCCTTAGTCCTACTTCCCTTTTATTTTAACTTGTGATGCTTATTTTGGTTCCATAACCAAGGACGTCTAATTGATATGCTAAGATGCTTGTTTGGGATTTCTTTGGGTGCCCCATACATCATGTCACATCTAGGCCCTAGGCTTGGGTAGTGACAATAGCCAGCACACCTCCATTTTCAACTTTATTCAACCTGACTCTCAAACTAGCTAATTGGTGAACTTCTGTATCCACTTCTTTATTGCCATCATCAATATGAGCTATACTTTTCATAGACACTCTACTTAGAGCATCAACCACAACATTAGCTTTGTCGGGATGATAGTGCACACTCGTATCATAATCTTTAAGGAGTTCTAACAACCCTATTTGCCTTAAATTAAGATCCCTTTTTATAAACACAAATTGGAGACTTTTGTGGTTAGTTAATACGTCTGCATGAACCCTATACAAATAATGATGCCATATTTCCAAAGCAAATATCGCAGCCGCCAATTCAAAATCATGGGTGGTATAATTATGCTCATGCACCATTTAGTTGTCAAGAAACATATGCTATGACTTTTTTCCACTTTACATCAGTACACACCCCAAACCAAACCTAGAAGTATCACAATAAACCCCAAGTCCTTCTAACCCTTGCGATAGATACAAAATAGGAGCACATATAAGTTTGTCTTTCAAAGTTTTACAACTACCTTAACATTCATTGGTCCAAATAATTTTTTCCTTCTTTTGTATTAACTTTGTAAAAGGGAAAGCAATTAAAAAGAAACCATTCATAAATCTCCAGTAGTACCTTACTAAGCCTAAGAAACTCCTAATACCTATTGGAGTCAAGGGCCTAGGCCAATTTCTTATTGCTTTCATCTTCTTAGGGTCCACCTTAATTCCATCACCGAAAACATGCCATAGGATTGCAACCTCCTTCAACCAAAATTCAAATTTATTGAATTTAGCAAACTACTTCTCATCTCTCAAAGTTTGCAACACTACCCTCAAATGATTCACATGCTCTTCTGAGAAACTTTAGGACAATCAACAACCTTGTGGTTCTTATCACCACCCCCATAGCATGCACCCAACTCTTTGAGCACCCATGTGATTCTTTCCATATTTGTCACATTGGGGAAATAATGGCCCACCACCATTCGGTGCTTTAGGAGGAGTCTCCCTAGCATTAGAAACCTTTATATTAGAACCTTGGACCTTTTGGAAGCAACCATAGCCACCACCCTTGGAGTTGGAAAATCCACTATCATAAATGTCCCTGTTAGAATTATGCGCCCTCTTCTCGTTGAGATTTTCTCCCTCAATCTATTCAACATATGTCATGAGCCTGGAGATTTCCATATAACATTCCTTTATAATAAAATAGAGACACCAGAAATTAACTTTTGCTCCTTGCACAAAGGTCAGCCACAAGCATAGGAGTATACTTTGAAAGTTTAGTAAACTTGAGGGTGTTCTCCCTCACACTCATACCACCTTATTTGAGGTTGATGAATTCTTCCATCTTAGCTTCCCTAAGCTTAAGAGGGAACAATCCATAAAGGAACATTCAAACTCTTCCCAATTAACTCTATCACCACAAAGCCTCTCTATCAACCATTGAGTGTATCATACTTGAGCCAAATCATTCAACTGATAAGCAGTCAAGTCAGCCTTTTCCTAAAAACTCACCCCCACAATATCTAACACCTTGTTGAGCTCATCAATGAACTCTTAAGCATCCTCATCATCCTTTGACCCATAAAACTCTAGAGGATTCACCCAGGTAAAATATCTCACTCTAGAAGTCAGAATCATATCATGGTGAGGAAGATTAACCGACCTAAGCTAAGTAGTCACCACTTTGGCAAGCATAGCAATAGTAGTTTCTAATTTGCCATTAGTGATAGTCTCTTCCATGGGCCCTTGAGGAACTTGGTCCTTATTATCCGGGACCAATCTGGTAGGGTATCTCTTCGTGGAGGGATCTTCTATAATGTAGCAAGGACATCATCAGGATTAGAAAACCTTAACACCAAGTCAAAAGCACAATATAAGACATAAAAATGTGAGATAATTCCTAGAATGCCATCATACCCTCCTACTCATAGGCATGGTATACTTCATACCCATGAATAGAACTCTACTCTATGTGGCATGTTGGACTTTGAGGATCATTTATAAAGCTAGTGCTCTGATTACAAGCTTGTGATGACCCGAACCTAGGGTATAGGAGTGCTATGGCAAATGGAAACTCAAGAGTGCTCAAACAAGCCTTATAGTATCCATATTCAACTCATCGATTAGGAAGCGTATTAAAGATAGTAAACACATAATTTTAAGGGATGGGAAAGTAGGACTCACGCTATGGGTATGTCATAGGGATATGAATTAACATGCATCCACTTAACACATAGCATATAAAGACTACAGGACAAGTAAGTAAGACTCACTCTATGGGGGTAATACGACACTTAAGATCTTCCATATTTCCATGTCATAATAATGATATCCAATAGATAGACGTAATTGTAGTCTTTGAATACAACACATAGCGTATATCTGTACAAGATTTTATAAGATATCCAACAATGTCTCTAGTCATAAGATAGGATGGGAGCCAATACATGTCCCGGGCTTACCCTAAAAGTAAATAACATAAACAAAAACAACATAGGTAGTGGAATGATGGCTTGTCCTTGGGAAAAAGGACTCACCAAAACAATTGTATCAAATCCAATCTAGTCATCAAACGGTAGATGAGGGTAGTCTCTAGTCCCTACATGATTTATCAAACCTACATTCAAGGTTATATGTCATAATACAGAAAGAGATATATAGCAAAGAAAAGTAATATAACAACATACCCTGAAATCCATGATGCATAAAATGCCATAATACTTATATATAGTGGGGATGTGACTACAACCTACTCTCAAACTCATGCAAGAAATTACATGAATTTGCTCGATATAGACCTCCCATCTAGTGAGAGGAGATTACTTGCCAAAGTTAATCTACATCACACCTTCTGATCCAGTCATTTCAGTGTGATGGCCACCTTTCTTACGACTCGATTATTTCAGAAGGATTTCCATATCATATCATATCATATCAAATGTGTAACCATTCTTTATGACTCGGTCATTTCGATAGTAGCTACCATATACCTATGTTGGCACATAGTTCAAGAGAAGGGGAGAGGACCATTGGGGATAACCCTAATACCCCCAAATTTATTCGGCGCCGAGTCATCTTCCTACAAGAATACTTGTACATATGCATGCTTTCAAGGATGTACAAATCATTTCAAATCAATTTAATGCATACTTGGGAAGTTGGGATTAAAATCTAAAAATTCTTTATAATCATTTATACTTGGGCTAAAAAGCCAAATCATAATTCAATCCATGTTTTCCATGCATAGGAATAGCTCATTCATTTATATTAATATGGTGTGAACACCCAATATGTTCAAAGAGCCATTATCATAGAATATATGTGATCACATTCTTGTCATAACCATACTTTTATAAAAATCATATTCATAAATATAATTGGGTCATAGCTTGCTTCATAATCTTCATAAAATCCACTACTTGTATATGCATATGTCATGAATGATATGATAATAGCAATGGGCAATAGAGATTGAATCTTAAATCAATAATTAAATATGAAATTCACGTAAATCGATAAGTAAAATTCATATTCAAATAATAATTTAGATAACTCATGCTTAGATCAAACTTTAAAGGGACAATGCAGATTCAAATGTTCATAATTATCATGCAATTAAACATGTTAGGGCTTAAATTACTTTAAAAATAATAAATAAACATAGTCCATATCTTAATTGAATCAAATAAACAATAATCTACAAGAACCATGTTTAAAGTAAGCTTAATTTCATAAAATCAAGTGTAAAAGAGTTTGGGGTCTTCATGGTTGAAAGGGACCATCAATCAATCCCATGTACCTTAGCTCACCAAGAAGAAAGAAGAAGAATTTGATGAAGAAGAGAGCCTTTTCTTGATTCCCAAGCTAAGCCTTCACTAGAGTTTTTAAGAGGAACTCTTAAGAGAGAGTTTGAATATAATTCTAAGTGTGAGAGTGAATTTGAATTAGAGAACAAGAGTATAGGTCATTTCAATTCCTTAGGATAGCATAGAAAATCACAAAAGATGCTTAGGAATAGCCAAAATTACAAGAACACCATTAATAAAATCGAATAAAAATTATTGTTGGGGGTCCCGTATAAGGGTCAATGGTCCGTACAAAGGCACATGGACCATATGCCCCTTCATGTAGCCAAACATAGTAAATATGTCACTGATGAAGTTTTAAGATAGTGATTCTATACTTAGAAAATTTTCACACAAATACCCATAGGGAGGGCCTGATGGTACATGAAGAGGTAAATGATCTGTGAGAGGTTCATATGGTCCAAGTCTTTGCAAAAGATTTGGTTTTCAAGGCCAAGACCACCCATATAAGTCACCACACTGTCCATAAAGTGCCACACGGACCGTCTAGGGTTCATGTGATGCTGCCTTGGTCTTGAACCCCAAGTAATGGTCAACACTTGATAAACAAGGCCAAAGGTCACTCAAGGCCCCTCCACAAGACATGTGGTGAGTCATTCGTCCCTCAGAGGTGCCCATAAGGTGTCACCTTAGTCAAAAACTTTTCAAAATCAATTTTCAAGCACCATTAAGGTCATACCAAGTTAGGGTCCTTACATAAGTGATGCAGGACTTTGGACTCAAGCTGTGAGGATGATATAGAGAAGTGCATTTGCATGAATCACATAACAAATAAAACTAAGGAGAGGGTAAGTATGGCATGTATGTGGATTTTTTAGGGATTTGGGACTTTCGTCTCATCATCAACATATGACAAGTATAGAAGGTAAAAAGGGGCATAAAGGATGTCTTCCATAATTACTTAAGCATAATAAGATTCAATATCATAACATACATTCTCGTATCGAAAAACACTTATAATATAAATGGAACGGGGGCTAAGATATCTCCCAAGCTCACCCTCAAAAGATAAATATCCAAAAATAAACAAGTTTCTACAAGAGCATGAAGGTAAAGTGGATATTGTCCATGGAGTGGAGCACTTACCAATAGCAATCTTTAAATGATCCGGCTAGACATTGGGAGGAGGATGGATAGGAGATTTGTTCCCTATATGGTTAGATCATATAGGCAAAGAGTATGAATAGTAAATGAAATATACTAAGTATACAAGGTGTAATGCAACAAGAAAATATAATCCACAATTAAACAATATGCATATTTATAGTGAATAGATATAAGCTCAATATGAAATGAATGATCAATGTTTCAGCCAAAATATGCATGAGGATAACCAAATCATATCATACTTAGATGGAAAGGGAGCATAATCGATAACTAAGACCATGCAAGCTACAACTTGGAATACCGGTGTTCACTCCACACCAAATAAAGGAGTGGTCTATTTTCCCAAGGTAAACCAAAAACTTATCTAATAGTAACCTCCCTTTATTGGACGTATGTTTCACAAATACCTTATGGAAACAACACCCTTTGTGGTTACCTTATGGGAAATCCCCCTTTTTGGTAAATTTACAAGGTAAGACCATTATGGAAACACCACCCTTTTCTAATAATAGAGGTAGAAACCTTACGAGTACCCCACCGTTTTCAGATATTAAGCGGCATGTACCTTATGTGAACTCCCCCTTTTGGATTAGTCATGTGACAAGCAATTCAAAGCCTATGGTAGTACCATATTTAAAGGACAATGGCTACCTACTAAGTTACACTTAGTGCTAGGTCACAATCCCTAATGAATGCTCAATCATACTTATAATCATAACATGAAACAAATCATGACATCATACTATTTTCATAGAGTAGTTCATCAAAACCAAGCTTCTTAAAATCAAATAAAAGGGCTTCACGTTATATTTAAAATTCATAACATTTTTGTAAGGTCATAGCATTCTTAATAGCCTTTCAACCTTATCAATATTCATAATTCACATGCCATACAATAAGGGTTTCATCAGCATAGAAGCTTGTCACCTAACTTTGTCAAAACATGGTGGGTATGTGTACTTATGCTTATAAGCATGCAATTCAAGAATATAAGACATGGGAAAAGTAAAATCACTTTATTTTGAAGTCATTCAAAAATCAATCCATCAATTTGTAGTAAAACTTCAATGTGGGTGTCATGAAATCTAACTAAAATTTACAAGTTCTTTCATAATCTTCATAGAATCAAAAAATGCATGGCACTAGTATTATAAAATCCATGACAATAAGAATCCTAATTTGGTATTCAAGTATAACAAAATCATTACTTTAAGAATTCAAACTTAAATCGAGTATACAACGCATGATATGATTTATCCATGTAGAATTCAACCTTAAAAATCATGAAATTTGGTAAAGGAGAACGATTAGCTTCATGGGTAGAAGAATACCCATGAATAAAGCCCACATACCTTTAACATGAGACTTTCTTTAAGGAAAAATGGAGGAAGACATGAAGCTTCCTTGAGTCCTTGAGATCAAAGATAAGCTCTTGAAAAGCTTGAGGTTGAAAACAAGACTTTTGGGAGGTCTTTAGAGAGGATTAGGGCTAGAAATAGCTTATAAGAATGTATGAGAGTAATATAAGTCAAAACCCTAGCTTGGGAAAGTATAAATATCATCTAAGTTTAAATATTGATGTTTGAAGTGTTCCATCGGTAAAATCGATGGTCTACAGGTCCCATCGTTAAACCATTCAAGAATAAGCTAAATGGGACCTCTACGACACCCTTTCTTATAGTTTTGAAACTTTATGGATTGACTCAATGATCAATTAGGTAATGCACCAAATACATTAGCAATCAAATTGATCGTCGCCCTTTTTGACAACATAGATATGTTTGATCAATAAACTTTTATTGGACCTCACCATCATGTGACCATAGAACTCTAAAATATTCATTCTAGCTAAATCTCTTGCCCTAGAAGCCAATGTAGGAGCCTTTGGAGAAGTAACAATTTGAGATAACATAGTGGATATGGCCTTAAACTCCTCATTAGTCACTTAGTTGTCATGAGAGTCTTCCGGAACTTGAGGAGCTGGAAGAGTTTGGTTCTTATTTGCATTGACTCCCTTAGGTAATAAAGCATATCCAGGAGGCATTTTCTAAAAATTCAAAGGACTAGCATTAGAGGATAAGAGTCTTAAAGGCACAATATAGATCAAAAATAATGTTAAGATTTCCTAAATGTCTCATATCCTCTCGCTCATGGAAGTGGCGCATTTCACACCTATGAAAAAGTCTCTACTAGAATTGGCATGCTAAACTCCCTAGGATATATTCAAACCTTGTGCTCTAATATAAAGTTTCTCAAGAGTCGAACCAAGGGCCTAGTCGTGACACGGTAAATAAGAAACCTGAAGGTGCCCCATTCAGGCCTTTTATTCTTATCATAAGTATGCAAAAGTTAAATAAGCATAATTGGACAAGACATAATGCGGAAAGAAACTATAAAGAAAAGGAAGGAAATAACGGCTTTTGGCAATGAAGAAGCATTAAACTAATGGAAAATAACTAAATCATTACTTTGTTCATACGTTTACCAACTATATCATAAGTTGATGGGACCAATAACCGATTGTCTCCATCAATAGAAAGAAGTCTATATAACACAATACTGAACTAAGTGTCTCAAAAGGGCTACAAAACATCGTCTAAAAATAAAAGAAATAAGCTAAAAGGAAAAGGGTAGAAGAGTTCTGATCTAAAGGTTCACCACAATAATAGAGCTAGTCTTGAGCACCAAATACTAGCCACGAGCCGATGGAGGAGTACCTATCCCTAAATGGTTAAATCAAGCAAGCAAATATGCATTAGTATATTTGAATGTAATAAGTATATGGCATGCAGTGCATGGATGAAATTGTAGTATCATCATAATTGAACGTAACACAACATATAAGTATACACAATGATAATAAGATATGTTATAGGATTAAACATGGACAAGGAATGTGGTCCAGGCCGATGTGAGACAACACACCTTTTAAACATGATTAACACATATCATAGAATCCTATAAACTTGTGGGAATAGACTATAAATGAGAGTAAGACAATGTGAGCTACTATATGGAATCCACTGAAATCTTTCCATTAATAAAAGGACAATGCACTCCTTCCATTAAGAAAAAGTGAATTTACTTCCTAAAGTAGATATCCAAAACATTTGTATCTTTCATAACTTTTGAGCCTACATGGATCCACTAGCCTACCCTACAAGGCTCCCATGGTGGCCCATAGTTAGGGACATTGAGATTTAACTTCAAGGTATCATGCCTTATTTAAGGGGATGAAAGTCATCCTACGGAATCTTTAAATATAATTTAGAATCATAAGTATAGATCAATAGGAGCAGCTCAAACTTAAGAGTCTTTTTTAAACATCATTTAGGGCAATAATCCTCTTACATATAGATTTGGTAATCTTTAACTTTGAAGCTCTTTATAAATTCCTTATTTATCGTCATAATTCATAAGAAGCTTTCATAAAAACAGGATGGGCTTAAATGATTCATAGGATGTTCATAAATTATAAAAGTCTTAGGAAATTTCATTAGAAGGACCATCGAAATCATCTAACCTTAGAAACACCAAAACCCATCTTAGAGTCAACATCACACTTTAAAATATATGTACAGTTACTAATCAAAACAGTCATTAAACTTTAAGGACATGATATAATAGCATGGAACCAAAAATTATCATAAGCATGTATTAAAACTTAGAAACTTAAATAAAAGGTAAAAATGCATAATAAGGAACTTTATGAGTGAAAGGGAACCCATAAGTCAAATCACATACCCGAGAAACTCTAGAGAATTGGAGTGAAGCCTTGAAGAAGGAACTTGGAAAACCCTAGCCTTGTTTTTGACAGTCTTGCCTTAGAAATTTGGGATTTAAATAATGAGAGAATGATGGGTGTCCTTAGGGCTTCAAGACTAGTATAGTTCCCCCTTTTTGTCCACCAAATGAAGTAGTTTTAGAATAAAATTACGAGAAGTGATGAAACTGTCCCTCAATTAACATTATCAAATTCATTATATGAAACTCCATCTATAGGCCATAAAAAGTTCCATAGGCCGTAGACCCTCTCGTCTGATGGCTTACCCGAAACTCCTGTAATATGACCTTTTCTAAATTGGGAACTGTGATCAACAGAATGGGCCATACTAATTACTATAGGTCATAGATGGTCTCATGGATTCCATACACACTTAGCAAAATTTCCATCTTGTGACAGACCCCTTCTTAGAAGACATTATAAGAGTTATATAATATTTTCCGGGTTGTCTAATAAGTCATGGATTAACTTTCTGAAAACTTCAGATTTCTGCATGGTTGGAACCCAACTTATGAACTTGTTTACAAGCCATTGAAAATTCCACAGGTCTATATTGTCTTGTAAAATATCTTTCACGACCCAAGCCTAGGGCTTAGACGTGACATGGCTAATGGGAAGTCCAAACACAATCCAAACAAGCTTCTTAGCATATCATATACACATCCTTGGTTGCGGAAGCAAATAAGACAATAATAAGTATAAATTATTCAAAAAGGGAAGATAGGACTAAGGGAAGTCTTCATAATCATAAAATATGATAAGAGTTGACCTCATATGTATATACAAATATAGTATCCAATAGCACCTCTACTTTGGAATGAAGCGGAGACCAAGACACTTCCTCGGCTCACCCTCATGATAATAAGTATCTAACTTAAGAAACAAGTCTCCATATAGCATGAATGAAGTAGATATTTTCCTTAGAGTTGAGGACTCACCAAAAGCTTCCTTCAAGAACTGAGTTATCTACGTGGTGGAGGATGATCAATAGGAGCTCCAGTCCCTATATGGTAATATCATGTAGGCATAGAGTATGCATTAGTACTTAGAATGTACTAAGTATGAGGGGTGCAATGCAACAAGGACATAAGCCATAATGTTCAAAATGTATACATATAGGTAATGAATATAATCTCAATATGACATGTATGATGAATGCTTGTAATAAAAAATGTATGTAAAATATTAAACTTGCATATATAACATATATATATATATATATATATGGAAGCAGCCCGTAACTAACATAGACTAAGCAAGCTACTACTTGAAATTTAATGCATGACACCCCCTTAGTGAGGTGACGAGGCATGACACCCCCTCAATAAGGTGAACTGACATGACATCCCCCCAGCGAAGTGTGGTCTACTTGCCAAATTATGATAACATGATAACACGATAACATGATCTAGATATATCCACTAGCAAAGCTAATTTAGGTAAATAACATAACCCTATAGTGGTACATAGTTTAGAGACTAAAACTTTTATGTAAGGACCCCTTGAGTCGAGTCCCCATCTTAAAACTCAATCGGTGCTAAGTTTAATCAAATGGAATACTTGAATTAATCATAGCTTTAACCATAACATGAATAACTTATAAGAGATATCCAACATAAGTTATGTTCATACTTCATAATAGGAGATATCCATGAGTAAAACCACTTTAAATCATGCAATTTTCATAAAAAAGAGAACGTTGGGTTCGATGGGTGGAAGGACCCATGGATGAAATCCCATATACCTTAACTTGGAAATTTCTTTGAGTAAACTTGAAGGAGACTTGAAGCTTGAGATGGGTTATTGAGTTAAAAAAAGTGAGCTTGAAATTCTTCAATTTGAATGAGAGATTTGATAGTCTTGGAGAGGTTTTAGAGAGGGTTTTGTGAGTTCTATAGTTGAAAAATGACTAAGTATGGAGGATTTCACATTTAAATGGGCATTGGGTTATTACCCCAATCCCTGAAAGAAATAAGAAAAACAAGGAAAAATATACAATATTCTGCGTCCCTGGCGCGAGGCAAACCAACTTATATGCACCATTTTCACTTGTACGCATCGCAGCTTGGGCACGCACAGCCACTGAAAATTCATAAAATTACTGAAAATTATTTTTTAGTATGGGTCTTCAAAAATCCGTGTTATACCCATTTCCCACTCAATTTTCCCCCCTGATCAAGACTATGAAGTCAGATTTCTAAAATTTTGCATGAATTTTGAGATATATGGAAATTACTATTATGGGGCATTCTGAAGCACATGAGGGGTATTTTAATATCTCTCCCTTGGGAACACTCATCCTCGAATATCAAAGAAACATCCGTAAAAAGAGCAATTATAAAGCCTTCAGCCCAAAATGAATGCAAAAAATGCACTTAAAACATCATTTTCAAGAAGTTTCAACATGAATGTCAAAATCATCATAACTTGTTACCATGAAATGAGTGCATACAAAAATGACGTGAGGGCTGAAACTGAAGATTTGAACTCATGGATGGTACTTAATGTATTACCTTTAGCTTGAGTAGAGTGGAAGATGTATGGATATTAATTTTTCATGTCGGCCTCAACTTCCCATATGGAACTTTTTGATTCCTCCAAAGGACCTTGACGGATGGTACATATTTTTTTCTCAACCTTTTCACTTGTCTATCCAACATCTCCACCATGACCTTCTCGTAGGTCAAATTATCTTCCATAATTTCTAAGGGCACTATAGCATTTGGGCCACCAACACATTTTCTCAAGTACACACATGGAATACCTGATAAACCATATTTTTATCCATAGGCAACTCCAATTAATAGCAGACCTTACCAAATCTTTTCAAAATTCTATAAGGCCTCACAAATCTTGGGCTCAATTTCCCTTTCTTGCCAAACCGCACCACACCCTTCATGGGTGAGACCTTTAAGTAAACCCAATTGTTAACATTAAACTTAAGGTCTCTCTTTCTCATATCGAAATAAGACTTTTGCCTAATTTGAGCTGTCTTCAACCTCTCCCTTATCAAACATCACCTTCTCCAAATTTTCCACAACAAAATTTGGGCCTAGCAAACTCATCTCCCACAGATCAAACCACCCAATTGGGGATTTACAATGTTACCAAATAAAGCTTTAAAGGGAGCCATGTCAATGCTAGAGTGGTAGCTATTGTTGTAAGCGAACTAAATAAGTGGAAGATGTTCATCCTAACTACCTTTAAACTCCAAAACACAAACCCTAAGCAGATCCTCAATAGTTTGGATAGTCCTTTTGGCTTGGCTATCCATTTGATGATGGAAAGTCATGCTACGCTTGACCTTACTTCCAAGACCCTTTTGGAAGGACCTCCAAAAATGAGAAATGAATTGAGCACTATGATCCAAAATGATATACAAGGGTATCCCTTGCAATCTAACCAACTCATAAATATACAACCTTTCATAATCTTCGGTACCATAAATCACTTTAATTGGTAAAAAGTGAGCCAACTTAGTTATCCTATCAACAATAACCCAAATAGAATCAAAGAGTTTCCTAATCTTTGGCAACCCAATAACAAAATCCATGTTGATCTCTTCCCAGTTCTAAGTAGGAATTTCTACGTCTTGTGCAAGGCCACCCGACCTTTGATGTTCGTCTTTCACTTGTTGGCAATTGTAACACTCAGCTATGAACTTGGCAATATCCCTCTTCATACCACCCCTAGCAAAATACCTCTCTCTAGCCTCTATACATCTTTGTGGAACCGAGGTGGATAAAATAGGATGAATCATGGGCCTCCTTTAAAATCAACTCCCTCAAGTCATTAACATTAGACAAACACAACCTACCTTGGTACCTAAGGCCACCATCTTCCCCTTGGGAGAAAACCTTTATTTTACCATCCTTTACCAAATCCTTCAACTCTAGTAACACGAAATAAAGGTCTTGTTTAGATTTGACTTCCTTAATCAAAGAAGATTTGGAACAATCAATAACCAATACACCACTCTTTTCAACTTCATTCTACCTAATTCCCAACATAACTAACTGGTGAACTTCCCTAGAGACTTCCTTGTTACTAACATCAATATGAGCTAGACAATCCATGGACACTCTACTTAGAGCATCAGCCACAATATTAGCTTTGTTAAGATGATAGTGCACAACAAACAACAATAATAACATACCCAGTAAAATCCCATAAGTGGGGTCTGGGGAGGATAGAATGTACGCAGACCTTACCACTACGTCATAGAAGTAGAGAGGCTATTTCCTATGGACCCTTATCTCAAAACCAATAAGCAGAAAAAACCATATATGACAGAAGAAAAGTGAGAGAACAAAAAAGTGCGAGTAATGAAGAATAGCACATGGCAGTATATAAACATGATAAAACAAACACATAATAAGATAGATAATGAGA
>JAOTQJ010137474.1:0-16182 GCA_025642045.1 Solanum sejunctum | reverse complement strand
AGTGCGAGTAATGAAGAATAGCACATGGCAGTATATAAACATGATAAAACAAACACATAATAAGATAGATAATGAGAGAACAAATTAGCCACCTAACCATACCAATTAGCGTGCTACCTTAACTCATGATCTCCACTTCTTTATATATAAGGTCATGTCCTCAGTGAGATCAAGTCTCGCCATATCATGTCTAATCACCTCCCCACAGTATTTTTTTGGTCTACCTCTACCCCTCCATATAGTTCCCAAAACCAACCTCCTATACCTCCTAACAGGAGCATTGGTACTTTTCTATGTACATGTCTAAACCATCGCAGTGTCACTTCCCTCATCCTTTCAGCCATCGAGGCCACCTCTAACTTCTCATGAATGGTCTTATTTCTAACCTTGTCACTCCTAGTGTGGCAACATATCCATCTCAGCATCCTTATCTCTACGACATGCATATTTTGAACATATGTAATTTTAATTGGCCAACACTCTACCTCAAACAGCAATAATGGTCTGACCACGACTCTATAAAACTTATGTTTAAGTTTAGGTGGTATTTTCTTGTCACACAATACTCTAGAGGAAAGCCTCAATTTAGTCCATGCTTCCCTAGTATGATATGTGATATCATCATAGATATCGCCACTACTATGAATGATGGACCCTAGATACATAAAGTTATCCCTTTTTGGGATAGGTTGATTAGCAAGCCTCACATCGAAGTTTGCTTCCCTCTCAACACTGAATTTGCACTCTAAGTACTCAGTTTTGGTATTGCACAATTTTAATCCTTTGGAATCCAAGGAACATCTCCAGGACTCCAACCTATCATTAACTCTAGTCCGAGTCTCATCAATCAGTACTATGTTATTTGCAAATAGAATACACCATGGTACCTCCTCCTGGATAGATTGCATCAGCTTATCCATCACTAAGGCAAATAAGAAAGGGCTCAACATGGATCCTTAATGGAGTCCAATATCGATACGAAAATAATTAGAGTCACCCACCACTACTCTTACTCAAGTTTTGGTTCTATTGTACAAGTCCTTAATGGACCTTATATATACCACTAGGATACATTTTACCTCTAGACACCTCCATAGGACATCCATTAGTACTTTGTCATATGCCTTCTCGAGATCAATGAACAATATATATAGATCCTTCTTTCTTTCCCTATATTTCTCCACTAACCTCCGAACAAGATGAATTTCTTCAGTAGTCGACTGTCCTAACATAAATCCAAACTGATTCTCCTAGGTAGAAACTATTCTTCGCACCCTCATCTCCACTACTTTCTCCAAGACCTTCATAGTATGGCTTAACAACTTGATACCCCTGTAATTGTTATAGTTTTGAATATCTCCCTTATTCTTGTATAATGCAACAAGTGTAATCCTCCTTCATTCATGAGGCATCTTGGCAGTCTTTATAATAGCATTGAATACACTACTGAACCACTCAATGCCATCCTTGACCATGTTTTTCCAAAAGTCTACTGGAATCTCATCGGGCCCGATCGGCCTCCCCCTCTTCATCCTACTAATAGCCTATCTTACCTCCTCAAATCTGAACTGCCTACATTACCCAAAATCACGATGATTTTCAGAGTGTGCTAAATTTCCCAGCTCAAGATCTCTATCTTCTTTTTCATTTAAGAGTTTATGAAAGAAAGATTGCCACTTTAATTCAATGGCAGTGTCATCCACCAACACTTTTCCCTCCTCATCCTTGATGCAGTTCACTGGTCCAAGCCGCGAGCTTTCCTTTCTCTAACTTTAGCGAGCCTATACAATCTCTTGTCCCCGCATTTATCACTTAGCTCTTCATAAAGATGCTCAAAAGCTGCTGACTTAACATTCATCACTGCCATCTTTGCTTCTGACTTGGCATTCTTATAGATTACCTTAAGCTTTTGCTTTTCATCTTCATCTCAGCACTCTAACCACTCTATTTAAGCAACCTTCTTATCTTTCACTTTATCTTAAACTTCATCATTCCACCACCAATCGTCCTGACATCCACCAAAGGTCCCTCTCAAAAACCCTAGTACCTCGGTAGCTACATTTCTATGTAACCAACAATTGTGTCCGACATACTATTTACCTCACTACTCCACGCCTCTAAATTTCTCAACTTTTCTGCTATCTCGCAAGAAAGGGCAGGAGTAAGGCCTCTCTATCTAATCCTAGGTTGGGTATACATAACCTTCTTCTCCTTTTCTCTCTTGATCTCCACATCCATCACTAAAAGACTATGTTGAGTGAAAACATTTTCACTCAACATAACCTTGCAATTCTTACATAGACTTCTATCGCCCTTTGGAGAAGTAGGTAATCTATCTGAGTCTTAGGTACCGCATTACGAAAGGTAATCAAGTGGTTTTCCCTCTTTGGGAAACACAAGTTAGCAATCACTAACTCAAAGGCTTTGGAAAAATCTAAGACAGATGTCCTACCTCCATTCCTCTCCCCAAAACCAAAGCCTCCATGAACATCTTCAAATCTGCTACTGGTTGTCCCGATATACCCATTGAAGTCACCCCCAATGAAGATTTTTTCTGTCTTCGGTATTCCTCGCACAACCTCATCTAGATACTCCAAAAAGAGCCTTTTGACTTCCTTATTTAGGACTACTTAGGGCGCATAACCACTAAGTACGTTCACCACATGTCTACCAACCACGAGTTGATAAATATCATTTTATCATTAACCCTCCTAACCTCAAACACATAATACCTAAGATCCTCGTCTACTAGGACACCCACACCATTTTAATCCCTAGAACTACCCGAGTACCACAGCTTAAACCCATCCACATCCCATGCCTTAGTGCCTACCCACCTGGTATCCTGGACACACGCTATGTTAATATGTGTCCATTTAAAATATTTTACTAATTCCGTGGACTTCCCTGTTAGTGACCCTATATTCCAAGATGTTATACTTAACTTGCATAAACTCATGCCCTTCTTACCCCCCTTACCCCTAACCCATGACCCCAACTGATGGCATTACCCTAGTCCACTATGAGATCTTGACGCCACTAAACTAAGAACTATTAGCTCTCTAAGCTACAAAGATACAAAAAATAAAACCTAGAGAATATACAAGGCAACAAGAAAAACTACCAATCAACAGTCATAAAACAATATACAAAAATGTACAACAATATAAAACAATACACAGCAGTATACAACAACAATACGATAATATATAGCGATATACAGCAACAATAAATTATACAAGAATAGTAGTAAGATCCATATACAGTAATATACAAAAATATACAACCATAATATACAACAACGTAAAACAACAATACAATATACAACAACAATAGTACCACAATTTGTAAACAACAATATAGCACGAATATAATATATGAAAAATACAATACCAGGCAGCAAAGAAATAGTAAGCAACTAGAAATACAAACGACAACAGAGAACCTGCTAGGAATTAGGGGTTCTGAAAAGAAAATTTCTGATCGAAACAAGAATAACACAAAACAATACGTTTGAACAAGAAAGAAGGAGGAAAGGGGAGAAACGATCGAACCTGGTCATCGGATTTTCTAGAGAATGGTCGCCAAATTGACTGGCCAGAGAGTGAGAAATTTCATTGGGATGCCGTCGAAAATTAAGTATTATTGATGTCTAGCAAGAAACCCTTGTCGGAATATCTTAATATTGCCGGAGAACGAGACAGCTGGAATTATTCGACCAAAAAAAGGAAAAGGTCATCGGAGAACCTCTTTATGTGCAGAGAAATACAGATCGAGGCTAGAAAACTCATCAAAAATATAGATGAGAGCTCTGATGAAGCAGATTGGAGAGCTTTGAGATCTAGTTGTTACCATGGTGGCCTCAAACATGATTCACTTATATCGATGCTAATGAATAGCTACTTGGACGGACTTCACTGTGAAAATCTTGGGCAAAATTATTCCCTGCCGATTTCATTTCTTGTTGTCGAATAAATACCTGACTCCAAAGAACTCACCATACGAGTGACCTCTGATCTTCTAGTGTCCAACAACAGTCCTTTTCTTGCTGGTACTAAAGACAAAAAATATCAAGAGA
The DNA here is from genome assembly GCA_025642045.1 of Solanum sejunctum. Taxonomy (NCBI): domain Eukaryota; kingdom Viridiplantae; phylum Streptophyta; class Magnoliopsida; order Solanales; family Solanaceae; genus Solanum; species Solanum sejunctum. The sequence goes on along the minus strand of JAOTQJ010137474.1, from coordinate 12,104 downwards.
GATGATAGTGCACACTCACTTCATAATCCTTAAGAAGTTCTAAAACCCTTCTTTGCCTCAAGTTAAGATCTTTTTGTGTGAAGACATATTGGAGACTCTTTTTGTTGGGAAACATATCTATATGGACCCTATACAAAAAATGATGCCGAATTTTCAAAGCAAACACCACAACCACCAATTCAACTTCATAGGTGGGATAATTACGCTCATGCACCCTAAATTTTCTAGAGGAATATGCTATAACTTTACCATTTTGCATCAAAATACAACTCAAAACAATTTTTGAGGCATCACTATAAACCACAAACCCTTTTAGCCCTTCCGGTAAAGCCAAAATAGGAATAGAGAAAAACTTGTCTTTCAAAGTTTGAAACTTCTTTTCACATTCATATGTCCAAACAAATTTTGCCTTTTTTTGGGTCGACTTCTTCATAGGGGAAACAATAGAAGAGAAACCATTCACAAACCTCCGGTAATAACCCGCCAAACCCAAGAAACTCCTAATATCCATTGGAGTCAAGGGCCTAGGCCAATTACTTATCACCTCCATCTTCTTAGGATCTATTTTAATTCCATCACCTGACACCACATGCCCTATGAATTCAACCTCCGTCAACAAAAATTTACCCTTTTCATATTTATCAAACAACTTCGTATCCCTCAAAATTAACAACACCATCGTCAAATAATTCACATATTCTTCTTCACTTAAGGAATAAACAATATATCATCAATAAAGACTGCCATGAACATACCAAGGTAGGGTTTAAAGACCCTATTCATGAGATCCAGAAATATTATTGGTGCATTAATCAAGCCAAAAGACATAACCGCAAATTCAAAATGCCCATACCTAGTCCAAAAAGTCATCTTGGAGATATCACACTCCCTCACCCTCACTTAGTGGTATTTCGACCAAAGGTCACTCTTAGGAAAGTGACTAGCCCCTTGTAGTTGGTCAAAAAGGTCATAAATTATTGGTAGAGGATACTTGTTCTTTATAGTGACTCTATTGAGTTGTTGGTAATTAATGTACATTCTAAGGGAACTATCCTTTTTTTACAAACAACACTGGTACACCCCAAGGTCACTTACTAGGCCTTATGAAACCCTTCTCCAACAAATTCCTCAATTGATCCTTCAACTCTATCGGAGCCATATGGTAAGGGGGAATGAAAATGGGTTGTGTATCAGAGAGGAGGTCTATGCTAAAGTCTATTTCCCTTTAGGTAGAAATAGTAGGAAGCTCATTAAGAAAGACATCAAAAAACTCATTGATCACCAGAATCGATTCAATAGGAAGGACTTTAGACTCAACATCCCTAACCTTTAAAAGATGATAAATTGGACCTTTAGAAATCAATTCTTGGGACTTAAGACATGAAATGAATTTATCCTTGATCACCACATTACAACTTTTCCACTCAAGAACGGGATCATTAGGGGATGAGAATCTAATTTTACAAGTCCTACAATCAAAAGAAGCATGATATGCATGTAACCAATCTAGCCCAAGAATAATATCAAAATCCACCATGTCAAGTTCGACAAAATCACAAGGCAAGACATTATGCAATACCGACACCGGACAATCCTTATACTCTTTTAGAAATGATGGACTCAACAGTAGGGGTAGATACTTTAGAAGGTTCACACAATAATTTGGGACACACATGAAGCTTATTGGCAGCAAAAGGAGTGATGAAAGAAAGAATGGCACCCGGATCTATCAATGAATACACATTATAATCAAAAACCTTTAACATACTAGTAACAATATCAGACACCTCATCCACTCCTTTCCTTCCTTGGAGAGAATATAACCTATTTTGCCTTGGAGCACCCCCCTTGTTGGCCTCCCTTTGCCCTTTGGCCTATAATAGCACCTTGGCCTTGAGGACGACCATCTCTACGCTTGTGTTGAGCATGAGGATGATCAACGACCTTGTGTCCCATTTCACTACATCCAAAACAAGCATGAGAGTTCTTCAAACATGGTCCACCATGGTTTCTCCCACACCTTTAGCACTAGTAATCCTACCATTGCCACCTTGAAAACTTGGGTTAGACACCCCATCATTAGCAAATCTCTTGTTTACGAGCAATGGAGGACCCTTGGCCTCGAAACTTATGACCTTGTTAGAAGCAGCTAGTCTTGGCACTTTGGAAGCCATCCTTGAATCGAGCCCTCTTAGAATTCCCACTCTTTCTTAGGGATGTGCAAGAACCAAACCAACTGATAAATCAAACCGATAAAAATGTTATTGATTTATTATTATTGGGTTATTCAGTTATGTAATTTTTAATGGTTTTGAAAAAATAATTATTGGGTTATCAATTTGATATCTGTTTTCACTATTGGGTTATTGGGTAAACCGATAACCCAATAAGATTATAATAATTTACTATTTTACCCCTTCATATTTATTAAATATTAGTAATTTAATAGTAATAGGATATATAGTAGTACTTTACCTATTCTAATATTTATCATACTTAAGTTATTAGTTACCCACTCTAGTATTTAATTTTAATATTTATTCGTCTGTACTCCATCTATTTTTATTAATGTAAATTCTCATTATCATCTTTATCGGTTAAATCAAAAATCAAATAGTTAAGGACTTAAAATTAATAAACCAAAAAAGGATAAAAATTATTTTATTGGTTTGTCATTTGTTTAGTGAACAACCCCAAAAAGTACCCTAAAATATGTATCGAAAGTGGTCAGAATCTTAATTACCATATATCTCAAAATTCATCCGAGATATAGAAAATCTGATTTCATATTCTTATTCAGGAGGTCAAATTGAGTGGAAATGCGTCTAATCCCAATTTAAGAGAAATCGTATCAAAATTCAAAAATCGCAAAATACAATTTCCAATAAGCTTTTTGTGCCCCTAGCGCGACGCGCCAAGGGCGTGCCTCAGTTCATTTTTGTGGGCAGTTTCTATCACAGTCCATGTCTTTTCGGTCTTTGGCCTAAGTGTTTCCATTTACTAAAATGTCTATACTTGGCCTTATTTCATCTTCATATATTTCAAGGCATTCCCAGATACTCACTCAAACACTTAGCTAATATTTTATCTCCTAAATTTAAGTGTCAACCTCATACAAATTTCAAGGTTCTCATTCAACCTTCAAGTCTCCATCTCCTATCTTTATCAAGCTATTCTCCAAAGCTAAGATATGTGAGTTTCTTTCATGGGTTCCTTTCACCTATTGTACCCAAGATTCCTTTTGCCCTAAATTGCATGATTTAAAGTTTATTTACTCATGGGTCTTATGTATTATGAATTTTCCTGTTATTGGGGTTTCATGAAATTGTCACTGTTTTAGCATGTTTGAAGCTTTGAATCTATGATCTAATGTGGGATTTGATGAAGGATTTTGATGTACGTTGCTTGAGGGTGTTTTCAAGTATCTATTGATAGTTTTATAATGAATTTTATTGCATTATTTCACTCTTGAATTACATTGTTTTTTCATTAGCACTACACACCCACCAAGTGTTTCATAAAATGTCCAGATAATGAGTTCTTAAGGAATTGAAGGTCAAATACATGTCTTATGAGTTGGATCACTATATGATGATGAAAGGAATGTATGTAAATGATATTATCTTTATTATGTGGGGAAAATGACCAACCCTCACTCGGGATGTTGTAGGCTCTGGTAACCTTATTGAGGATTTATACCTCGATCGCCTCGCTCGAGAGGTGGTAGACCCGTGCAACCATGTCGAGGAGTTTGTACCTTGATAACTACAATAGGGGGTTTGTTCTCTATCAACTATGTTAGGGGGTTGTACATCATGCGCCTCTCCAAGCAGGTGGCAGGCCTTGGATATTCACTAAAGTAGTCTCTCCTTACACATGGATTATGTCTATATAAGCATGGTTACATTTCAAGCAACATTCATACATGCCATATTGCTATATACTTATTCATTTTCTATGTTATATGTTTTGATTATGGTGGTTATCACTTGTTGCATTGCTGTCACGACCCAATCCTAGGGCCTAGATATGACAGACGAATAGAGAACTCGAAGAAACCCCAAACAAGCTACATAGCATATCATTATACATCCTTGGTCGCGGAAGCAATATAAAACAACATAAGAAACATAAACATGGGTAATTGGGACTAAGAGAGAGAGATAGACTTATATTTAAATAGCTTGGATATCATAAGTGAGTCAAAGCTCAAGCATAATACATAACATGTCCAACAACACCTCTACTACATAGATAAGAGCAGGGCCAAGACAACCAACCAGGCTCAGCCTCATAGTTAATACATACACAAAAGAAAGATATTCCGAGAACATAGTATAAGAGAATAGTCATTGTCCTCGGAATGGAGGACTCACTGAAGGCTAACTTGAATAATCGGTCTAGCCACAAGAAGAATCAATACGAGCTCTGGATCCTACTTGGTAAAATCATGTAGGCATAAAGTACATTTTAGTACGTTTGAATGTACTAAGTATATAGGATGCAATGCAACAAGAGATAGGCATCATAATCAAAATACATAACAATAATTGATAGGTATGATATAACAATATGGCATGTATGATCAACACATAAGTAAAACATGCTTAAATAACTCATTCTCATATAGGGTATCATATATGTAAAAGAGACCAAGCTAGTTATTCAAGGTATAAACCCCTTGGTGGTTGTGTGGTATAAACCCCTTACATGGTCGATGATAAACATACCTTATCAACACAGGGATGAAATATAAATCCCTAGCATGGTTAATAGGTATAAACCCACAACATAGTTACCTAGGATCTTGTACCCCCGAATTGGGTATGGTCTAATAAACACTTTACATAGGATTTATCATATGCTCCTCTGCAACACTTCATATAGGAATAATCATATACATAACCTTATTTCATCATCATAACATCATTCATATCATATATCAACATAAGCTCATTTCATCATCATAATATCATTCATATCATATCTCATGCGTTGAACCTTCATTTCCTCAAGAAACCCAAGCCAAACATTTTATCAAGCACTTGAAGGGTGTGAAATGGGGTTAAAAGACCATGTCATTTAGATATGAAATCATGCAAGATAATCTATAGTGAAACCATCAATCAACACCTTGCAACACCCCCAAGATATTCACAACAAAACCCCTCATCAAACTCAACATTAGATCCAAGACTTAGAGCTCAAAACATGCTAAAGCAACCATACTTTCATGTAAATCACTGTGTTGTAAATTTCTCAATATACAAGACCTACATGTAAAATCAACTTTATATCATGCAATGTTAGTAAAAAGGAGGCTTAGGCACCATAGGTGAAAGGACCCAATGGTTCAACTTCACATACCTTGACTTTGGAGAACCCTTGAAGAAGATTGGAGATGGAGACTTGAAGCTTGAATGAAATCCTTGATGAAATTCTTAAGATTGATCTTGAGTTTTGGGGCTTTAATTTAGGGTGAAATATAATTCTAAGTGTTTGAGAAGATATTGGGGAATTTTAAAGATGATATGACGGTGAAATAATGCCAAGTATATGTATTTTCAAGTGTGGGAACCTTTGGGCCCAAGACTTGAAAGTCTTGGACTGAAATAAAAAACAAAGGACCAAAATAACACTGGTCTGCACCACAGAGGCAATGCGGATTACTCAATGGCATTTTTACACAAACAAGTTCTAAGAAAATGGGCATAAATTCTTAATCCAAACTCCAAAAGAGGTAAAACCAAGTGCGTTGGAAAGCTAATTCAAAGAGTTTTAATTCGATAGGTAGTGGACCACCCAAATACTTATGTGCTAAGAGATATGCCCCTTCCAAGGCATATTTTCGGAATAAGATATGAAATGATGAATATAAATTCAGGTATTTGAAATAACGAATAAATTTTTAGATATATGAAAATTATGATTCTAGGCATTTTCGAGATGCATTTTCGAGCACTTTTTGGGTTCATTTCAATTGCATCATGCATACTTATTACATTTAAATGTACTAATACATACTATATGCCAATATGATGTTATCATGTAGGAACCGAAACCCTGCTTAAGCATCACCATCCATGTGGCTAGTACAATTCTACTCAAGGTTGTTGGTGAGTCCTCAATTTCAGGTACATTGCTTATGATATCATGCTATATTATAAGACTACTTTTCTTTCATGTAAATGTTGACTATGAGGGTGAGCCCGGTTGCTTGTCTTGGCCCCCGCTCTTATCTATGTAGTAGAGGTGTTATTGGACATATCATGTGTAATGCGATAAGCGTTGATTCTCTCTCTCTCTCTCTTGACCCTTGTTGTTATGATATGAATGGTGTCCCTTAACCCTGGTTATCTCTATTTCTAGTCTTACTGCTATTTTATTGCTTTTACAACCAAGGATGTGAAATAATATGCTAAGAGCATTGTTAGGGGTCCCTTCGGGTTTAGCTTGCACCATGCCTGGTCTAGGCCTAGGCTTAGTCATGCAAAACTTGGTATCAAAGAACTAGGTTGTTAGATCCTCGGAGTCCAATACACTGCATTGATTAGATTCTTGTTCATGTTTGTGTTGAGCACCACAAATTTGAGTTAGAGCCTATAAGGCATTTAGGAAATGTTTCCCTTCTACTTACTCTATGTCGTTCTATAGAAGTTGAGGTAAGTTTTTCCCCCTAATGATTGTTCTTTACTATACTATATCATAACTAACATGAGAGGGAGAAGAGCCCGCAGACCCGAGGGACAACCAAATAGAGAGCTTCGGGATGCTCTCACTTTGCTTGCACAAATTGTGGCTATCCAATCCAACTAAGGTGCCCAAGCAACTCATGCTCCTACACTAGCATATCGGATAAGAGATTTTATGAGGATGAATCCCCTAGAATTCCATGGGTCAAAGGTGAGTGAGGACCCTCAAGAATTCATTGATGAGGTTTACAAGATTTTGGCTTTCATAGGTGTGAGGTAGGAGGATAAGACAGAGTTGGCAGCCTACCAATTCAAAAGGGTAGCATAAATAGGGTACAATTAATGAAAGGAGGAGAAGGGAGTCAACAATGTGGTACTTTGGGAAGAGTTCAAGGTGGCTTTCATTAACCGGTTCTTCCCTATAAAGCTTAGGGAAGTTAAGTTGGTAGAATTTGTACATTTGATAGAAGGGTTTATAAGTGTGAGAGAGTATACCCTCAAGTTCAACCAACTTTTAAATTATGCTCCATATTTGGTTGCTGACTCAAGATTTAGGATGAATAAATTTTTGATGGGTATTTTCGACTTGGTGAGTATGGAGTGTTGGTCCACTATGTTGATTAGTGACAGAGACTTGTCATGAATGATGACCTATGTTGAACAAATGGAGGAGGAAAAGTTGAGGAAGAGGAGGATCCATGAGGCTAAAAGGGCCTGTTTTGAAGGGAAGTTCCACAGTCGCAAAGGTGGCCGATTCCATCAAGGCCAAGGGTCATCTCATACATTGCAAAATAGGGTTGCCAATGATTTTCCAAGGTCTTAAGGTGTTGGAGGTGTGGTTCCTATTAGTGGGTGTCGAAAATGTGGTACAAATCATAGTAGCCCGTGCTTGAGGGATACTAATGCTTGCTATGGTTGTGAGGAAGTTGTGTTTAAGGTGATTTTTTAATAAAATCACAACAAGGGTAAGGAGATTCGTCCATAAAGTGCTAATGTTGTTCCTTTGGGAAGAAGTGGTCGACAAGAGGGTGCCCCAAGGCACAATCGATTTTATCCTTTGCATGGGAGGCAAGGGGTTGATAAGGTGCCCGACATTGTTATCGATATGTTTAATGTTTTTGATTTTGATGTGTATGCATTGAATGATACAGGTGTCACTCTTTCTTTTGTTAACCCCTTTTGTTACAAAAAGTTTCATGTTAAACTCGAATTGTTATATGAGTCATATAAGGTGTATACTCTTATTGGTGCATCCATTATTGCTAGGAAGTTTTATAGAGATTTTCCTATTTGTATTTTGAATAAAGTATTGCCTTGTGATCTTGTTGAGTTGGACATGGCTGATTTTGATATCATTCTTGGGATGGATTGGTTGCATACATACTATGCTTCGATTAATTATAAAACACGTAGGAACAAATTTCAAATCCCAAATGAACCCGGCGTTGTATGGGAGTCATGATGTGGTGCTCAACCTAGGTTCATCTCTTGTATTAAAGCCCATAAGTTGATCTTTTAGGGGTGTCTTTACCATCTTGTGAGGGTTAGGATTTTGAGTTCAAACTCCTTCCCACAGACTCAATTTTGGTTGTAAATGAGTTCCTTGAGGTCTTTCTAAATGACCTTCCAAGTGTTCCTCCCGAAAGAGAAATAGATTTTCATATAGACGTCCTTCCCGATACTCAACCCATTTTCATTCCCCCCTATTGTATGTCCCTGGCAGAGTCAAAGGAGTTGAAAGAGGGATTGAGGGATTTATTTGAGAAGGGTTTCACTAGGACTAGCCAATTACCTTAGGTGCAATGGTGTTGTTTGTGAAAAAGAAGGATGGGTCTCTTAGAATGTGTATTAATTGTTGGCAACTTAATAGGGTTTCCATCAAGAATAGGTATCCTCTTTCAAGAATTGATGATTTGTTAGACCAATTGCAAAAGGCTAGCCATTGCTCTAAGATTGACCTTCGGACTGGGCATCATCAAGTTAAGGTCATGAAGTGTGATAATCCTAAGATGGCCTATCAAACTAGGTATGGGCATTATGTGTTTGTTGTGATGTCATTTGAGTTGATTAATGCACCAGCCATCTTTATAGACCTAATGAATAGGATCTTTTAACCCTAAAACCTTGATTTGTTTGTTGTGGTATTCATTGATGACATTTTGATCTATTCACATAATGAGGAGGAGCATGTGGGTCATTTGAGGTTAGTGTTGCAAAGATTGAGGGAGGAGAAATTGTATGCTAAGTATGAAAATATGAATTTTGGTTGAATATTGTTTCCTTCCTAGGTCATGTGGTATTGGGGTATGGCATTAAGGTGGATCCTAAGAAGATGGATGTGATTAGAAATTGGCCTAGACCATTGACCTCGTCGGACATTAGGAGCTTCTTGGGCATAGCGGGTTACTACTGGAGATTTGACAATAGGTTCTCTTGTATTGCTTTTCCTATGATAAAATTGACTCAAAAGAAGGATAAGTTTATATGGAGCGATGAGTGTGAGAGGATCTTCCAAACATCGAAAGATAACTTGTGTTTGCCCCTATATTGTCACTACCTGAAGTGCTAGAGGGATTTGTTGTGTATTAAGATACTTCTAGAGTTGGTTTGGGTTGTGTTCTAATGCAAAGTGGTAAATTCAAAGCCTATGCTTCCAGGAAACTCAAGGTATATAAAAAGAACTACCCTATCTATGATCTTGAACTAGCTGTCATGGTATTTGCATTAAATAGATAGCATCATTATTTGCATAGGGTGCATATTGATGTGTTCATCGATCATAAGAGCCTCCAATATATTTTCACTCAAAAAGATCTTAACTTGAGGCAAAGAAGGTGGTTAGAACTTCTTTAGGATTATGATATGAGTGTACATTATGATCCGGGTAAGGCTAATATTGTGGCGGATACTTTGATTATGGTGTCTATGGGTAGCCTAGCTCATGTTGATGGTGGTGATGAAGAGATGGCTAGAGAGGTCCATCGGTTGGCTAGGTTGGGGGTTAGGTTGGAAAGAGTTGATAATGGTAGTGTTGTTGTTGATAGTTCTAAATCTTCATTGGTTGAGGAGGTGAAAGCTAAGCAAGGTGTTGACCTTGTTTTTTTGGAATTAAAGGCATTGGTAAAAGATGGTAAGTTGGAGGTTTTCTCCAAGGGGTGAGAAAGTGCCCTTAGGTACCAAGGTAGATTGTGTATGCCTTGTGTTGATAGCTTGAAGGAAAAGATTCTTGATGAGGCTCATGTTTCTTCTTATTCAATTCACCCCGGGTCTACTAAAATGTATAGAGATTTGAGAGAGGTGTATTGGTTAGAAGGTATGAAGAAAGATATCACAAAATTTGTTTCTGGTTGTCGTAGTTGCTAACAAGTCAAAGCCAAATATCAAGGCTGGGTGGCCTAGCCCAAGACATAGGGGTTCCTCCTTCGAAGTGGAAGAGACTAATATGGATTTTGTGGTTGGTTGCCCAAGTTGAGAAAGGGTTTTCATTCTATATGGGTTATGGTTGATAGGATGACAAAATCGCCTTACTTTCTACCTGTGAAGACTACTTATTGGTCTGAAGATTATTGTAGGTTGTACATTCATGACTTGGTGAGGTTGCATGGGGTTCCTTTATCCATCATATCAGATCGTGGTTTACAATTCACTTATCACTTTTGGAGTCCTTCCAAAGAGGTCTTGGGACCAAGGTAAAGCTTAGTACAACCTATCAACCTTAAACGGACAGCCAAGCTGAAAGAACTATCCAAACAATTGAGAATAAGCTTAGGGCTTGAGTATTGGAGCTTAAGGACAGTTGGGATGATCATCTTCCATTAATTGAATTTGCATACAACAATAGCTATCATTCTAGCATCAATATGGCTCCTTTTGAAGCTCTCTATGGTAGACATTATAGATTACTGATTGGGTAGTTTGAGGTTGGTAAGGTGGTATTATTGGGTCCGTATCTGGTTATGGATGCTTTAGAGAAGGTAAGGATGATTAGAGAAAGGTTGAAAACAGCCCAAAGTCACCAAAAGTCTTATGTCAATGTGAGAAGAAGGAATCTTGTATTTGAAGTTGATGATCGGGTTTATTTGAAGGTCGAACCCATGAAGGGTATGGTCCATTTTAGTAAGAATATCAAGTTAAGACCTAGATATTTGTATCCTTATAGGGCGATAATAAGGATTGGTAAGGTGGCCTACGAGTTGGATTTGCCTAGACAAATGTAATTAGTTTATTCGGCATTTCATGTGTCTATGTTGAGAAAGTCTGTGGGTGATACCAATGCTATTATGCCTCTTGATGTTGTAGGGATGGTTGAAGACAACTTGACATATGAAGAGGTTCTAACAGAGATCTTGGATAGGCAAGTGAAGAGGTTGAGGAACAAGGAGGTTACTTCCGTTAAAGTCCTTTAGAGGAACAAACAAGTTGAAGTTGTTGCTTAGAAGGCCGAAGCATATATACAAAAGCACTACCATTGTCTCTTCCACCCCACTCAACCCTAAGGTGTTGACGTAAGTCCTTTATATGAAGGGGTTTGTACCTCATCAACAACTTGAAGGGGTTTGTGTCTCATGCGCCTCTCTAAGTGGATCATAGGCCTTGGATAGTCACTAAAGTAATCTCTCCTTACACATGGATTATGTTCTATATAAGCATGGTTTCATTTCAATCATCATTCATACATGTCATATTGTTATATTCTTACTCATTGTCTATGTTATGCATTTTGGTACCATCTGTCCCGACCCGGCACCAACACTATGAAGTATTGTCCGCTTTGCCTGCACACAGCCTAGGCGCATGGTTTTATCCTCTTGGGGGGAAAGCCCCAAAAGGCACCTCACAGGTTAAGCTACTGGTCCCTCAGTAAATTTACCAAGACTTCCCCTCTCTTTTTCGATGTGGGAGTTCTAACAAGCCAGGCGTCCGTACACAACCCACACCCTGCGGACTACTGCACTCACTCCCTGTAGGAACTCAGCATCCTCGCAGAGTTTAGCCCCTACCATGGTAGTAGGTGAGAGTCGACTATGATATCACCTGTCACAACCCATCACCAACACTGTGAAGTATTGTCCGCTTTGCCCACACACAGCGCAGGCGCACGATTTTGTCCTCATTTGGGGAAAGCCCTAAAAGGTGACTCACAGGTTAAGCTACCAATCCCTCACTAGATGACCCAAGTCTCCCCCTCTCTTTTTCGATGTGGGAGTTCTAGCAAGCCAGCAAGCCAGGCATCTGTACATAGCCCAGACCCTACATACTACTGCGCTAAAACTATCAAACCTAAAATTCGGGCGTGATGGAACTCATCTTAACCCACCAATACAAGTCAGCCAACAACCAAACTATAACATTAAAAATGCAGAATTATAATAAAAATGAAAGTTTAATTATGGATAACGAGTCAACTTGATA
>JAOTQJ010137460.1:0-41224 GCA_025642045.1 Solanum sejunctum | reverse complement strand
TAAGTAAAGATTCAGTATAAGCAGTTGTCGCGGTGTCCTATCGGCACCATTCACGGCCCCGGGGTTGGGTCGTGACAACTTCAATCACAAAATCATATAGTATGGCAAGGTATTCTACTAACTCATCCCATAAAAATCTTGAAACAATATAGAGGATTATACTAACCCATCACATAAGTCTTTTGAACATAAATCATCATCATAAGGATAGCTCCTAGATCTTGTCTATGCCTCTACTGTCGGTTCATCATCATAATATTTTATGCCTCTACTATTTGTGTATCATCATCTCATAAGCTTTACTAGGTGGAGGACTCATACCTCAATCATTTATTCATGATAAGCATCATAAGACTAGTCTCATTATACATACAAAAATGAGGGTAATCATGACATTTACAACCTATATAACATAACATCATAAGGAGGGCTTTACAATAAGTAGTTTTCATAAGATATCAACAAATTTCACATTATACTTGATATACCTCATCCCCTATCACATTCATGAACTAGTATATGTTTAGTGAAACCTTTTCATCATTCATATGAAACTTCCTCATTAAACCCTCATCATTAGAAATTATTTAAAATTAGCAAATTCAATATGACAATTGGATGGGCTCATGTATGTAATTTTAAATCATATAACTCAAGATTACTATTCATCAAAGTAATTCAATTTATCAATTTATATCATCCCTAGAATAACCCACCTTAGTCATACATATCATTTTTCAAAACATGGACATGGAAACATGAAATTCATCTCACACAATCTTCAACTTCATAGTTATAGTTATAACATGTATAATCTCATACTGGCTCAATGTTATCAAAGAGTAGCTCATCAAAATCAGTGCTTTATAAAATCAAAGAAAGGGACCTTCGTATCATTCAAAACGTTCACATTGTTCTCAAGAGCTCATAGCACGCATAATAGCTCTCCAACATTCTTAATATTCATACTTTAAATGTCTTACAATAGGACTTTCATCAACATAGAAGTTTATCAATTACTTTAGCCAAAACATGGGAGGTAATATGCACATAAGCTTATATCCATGCAATTCAAGAATATAAAATAAGAGAGGAGTAAATCATTCATTTGGAAATCATTTAATTCAACCCACCAACATTATAGTAGAAACTCTAATTTGGGTGTCATGAAATCCATCGTAAATTTCACAAATTCTTTCATAGCTTTTCGTAGTATTATAGAGTACATAACTTTAATATCATAAAATCCATCACAATATTAAACTCCATTGGTATTTAGACATAATAAAATTATTACTTGAAGAATTCAAATAAAAGTCCTGTGTACAATGCATAATAAGAATTACCCATAAAGAATCTAAACTTGAAATCATGTAATTTCATGAAAAAGGGAGAGTTGAGATATATGGGTGAAAGGACTCATGGATGAAGACCCATATACCTTAAACTTGAGATTTTCTTGAAAGGAACTTGAAGAAGACTTAGGCTTCACCTGGTTTCTTGAATTCCAGCATGAGTTTTTGAACAATTTTGAGATTGAAAAGATTTACGAAGATTGAAGAGGATGTTTTAGAGTATTTCTTTGAGTTCTAGGGCATAAAATGGCTGAAAATGTGAAATTCTCATCTATGTAGGCATAGGGTTATTATCCAAATGCCCTTAGCTAAAACAAAGAAAATTCAAAAATTTTGACCTAAGCCGCAGCAAGTCTGCGATGTGTACCTATCGAAGACCCCTACTGGTTTGTGACATACCAAACAAATTATGTTTTTGAAATGGGCAACCTATATATTTGTAGGTAACCATTCTCCAACACAATATTTCCCTGTGGAGAAGAATATAAAGTCAGAATTGCAAAATTCTGCACGAATTATAAGATATTAAAAAATACATCATAGGGTCTTTTCAAGCTATGTTGAGGGGTGTTACACTGCTTCAAACAAGCAATTGGAGACTCATCTTCAGAATATTTTGGCTTGTCTAAATCAAAGTCAAAAGGGAGGTCCATCAAGTGATACTTTCGTTAACTCAAAGAATGATCCGTCACAATCCATGTCTATCTAAAAAATTTATGAGCGATAAGAAACCCAAAAATGTGGAGAAATTAAAGGAAAATAGGAAACCTTCGATAGTTTTTGATGATGAAGTAATCGAAGATGTTAATGATGGTATTCTTGATCAGGAAGATCTTACACTTGGCAATTTTGAGAATAATTGTAATCTCAAAGCGAGGAGGGGTCTTCAAGAAAGATCAAGCCTTCCAAAACCTTTTCCCTCGAGGTAAAAGCTCCAAAGTTACAATGAAACCTCTATTTCCTCAATGATTGAGGAAGAAAAATGATGATACTAAGTTCCAAAAATTCTTGTCCGTATTCAACATTTTCTCAATCAACATTCTGTTGATAGAGGCCCTTTTTGAAATGTTGGGCTATGCTAAGCTCATGAAGGAGTTGGTCACTAAGAAGAGGAACTTGGAGTTTGAAACTATTAAAGTATCACACCATGATAGTGCTATCACGTCAAATAACTTTGTTATGAAGAAAGAATATTCGAGAGTATTTATAATCTGGTGTACTATTGGTGTGTTCAAATTTCTAAAGATCTATATGATCTTGGGAAAAGTATTAATCTCATTGCCTTTTGCTATTTTCAAGCAACTAGTCTTGGGAGTTCCATCATGGATAACCATGTGGCTTCTTATGGCATATCGTTCCATCAAAAGGCAGGTGGGAATTTTGTACAATGTCTTAGTAAGAATTGATAAATTCATCTTTCCAGCAGACTTTGTGATACTTGATTATGAATTAGATATTTCAAAATACCAATCATATTGGGGAGATCATTTTTTGCTACCAGTATAGTAGTGGTGGATGTTGATTGTGGAAAACTAAAAGTTAAGTTGAATAATAACGAGGTGATTTTCAATATATATGTCTATGAAAAAGCCCAAGGAGTATCATATATTCTCTTATATTCATGATTTGAGGAATTTGTGGCTAATGGTGAAAAGGTATTTCATTTTCGTGAATTGCTTGCGATGGTATTGCTCAATTATGATGACGAAGTAGTTGATAATTATTTTGAAGTTGTGTCTACTAGTGATCAAGTGAGGTCATACTATAGGAACCCAAAGAAGCTTGATATTGACTTGCAAAATAGGGAGACTCTTTCGGCCAAACCATCTATTGAGGAGTCCCCTGAGCTTGAGCTCAAAGGTATCCCCTCTCATTTGAAGTATGCATTTTTGGGGAGTGGTGAGACACTTTGGTGATTCTTGTAGTTGATTTATTAGATAATCAACTATTATCACTGACTAGTATTTTGTCTTGATTTATCAACTCAACTGGGTGGGCCATAACAGATATCATTAGGATACCTCCTAGTACTTGTTATCAAAATATGAACTTGATCAAGGATTTCAAGCTTATTATTGAGAATCAAATAAGATTTAACCAGCGAATACATGAATTAGTGAAGAATAAAACCATAAAGGGGTTAGATGCCAGAATTATCTATGCAGTATTGGATAGTAGTTGGGTGAGTCTGGTGCAATACATACCTAAGAATAATGGTCTTAGTGTGATGAAAAACGAGAAGAACCAACTTATTTCAACTAAACCAGTGATTGGATGGCTTGTGTGTATGAATTATTGGCATTTAAATTCATATATGGAGAAAGATCATTCTCCTACGTTGTTCATGGATCAAATATTAGATCATGTTGCTGCTAGTGGTCGGTATTATTTGTTGAATGATTATTCAAGGTACAATCAAATTTCCATATCTTTCAAAGACAAAGACAAGACCATATTTATGTGTCCTTATGGCACATTTTCTATCAAGAGGATGCCCTTCAGTGTATGCAATTCACTGTCCTGCTTCCAATAGTATGCTCTCTATTTTAACTGATATAGTTTTATGGATGACTTTTCCATGGTTAGCGATTCATTTGAAATTTTCCTTGGTCATCTTGAAAGGGTACTCCAACGATGTATAGAGATAAATTTGGTGCTTAATTGGGAAAAGTGTCATTTCATGGTGAAGGAATGTATTGTGGTTAACCATAGAATCTTTGGAGATGGAGTCTAAGTGGATTAAGAAAAAATTGAGATAATTTATGAACTCGCATCTCCTATTTCTATAAAAAGGTTAAGAAGTTTTCTTGGGCATGCCGGATTCTATCCGTGTTTCATGAAGGTCTTTGCTAAAATTGCTCAACCCTTGTGTAAATTGCTTGAGAAGTATTGTCCTTTTGTGTTTGGTGAATCCTGTATGAAGGTATTTGAGTGCCTCAATGAAAAACTAATCTCAACTCTTGTTATTGTGGCACCTGATTGGATTTTGCCTTTTGAAGTGATGTGCGATGCAAGTAAGTTTCTTTGGGGGCTATTTTGGGTAAACGAAAGGGGAAGTTGTTCCATCTGGTGTATTATTAGGGGTGGTAATTGGGCAGGTTAGGTCAAATTTGAATGGCTTATAATGGGTCAAGACACCAAGTAGGTCAAGACCCTACCCAACTCAAATTTACTTGGGTTAAAATTGGTTGAGTAACAGCTTATAGAGTGGGTCAAGACCCAATCTAATCCAATTTTTATGCAGTCTAACTTATTTTATTTATTATTTTTCAATACTTTAGTAGTTAATTAAATTATATTTTTCTTTATTATGGCTATATAAAACATGTCAAATTGAAAAAAAAAGTGCTTTGGAAAATATTTTAACAAGATCTCTCTCAAATTAATTTGGGTTGTATATCAATCTAACTTAAAATGGGTTTGATTGAGATGGATTGAGCTAATATTTGGATAGGTAATTAACCCACCCAAACTTCAATGGGTTGGGTTGGGTTGGGAATGTTGGGCTTAATGTTTCCACCCCTACGTATTATACGTCAAAATCATTAAAAACGTCCAGAAAGAACTATATGTTGAATGAACAATAAGTCCATGCTTAGTTTATGGATTTTAGAAATTTTAGGCATACCTATTAGGGTCCAAAGTTGTCATTCATATGAACCATGATTCCACTAGATATTTGATGGCCAAAAAGGAGGATAAGCCAAGATTGATTAGGTGGACCACATTTCTTTAAGAATTTGACTTTGAGGTAAAAGATCAGAAAGGGTGTGAAAATCAAGTTGCTGATCATCTTTAACATCTTGAATTAGATGTTGTGGATGTTGGTCAGAATGATGTTGATGAATTCCTTTCAGATGAGTCATTGATGGTTGTTTTGCTTAGCCAAACTTCATGGTATGCTAATTTTGCAAATTTTCTTTTGTGTGGGGTAGTTCAAGAGAAATTGAATCTGAACTAATGGATAAATTCATGTTTGATGTGAAACAGTACTATTGGGATGAGCCCTACTTATTGCAGGAATGTGTAGACAATATCATAAGGAGATGTATGTTTAAGTCATTGATGAATGAAGTTTTGGAAGAATGTTGTCACACCCCAAAATGAGGGGAGGAAGGACTAGCAATCGATACCATCATTTGTCGAGTAAAACACTAAACATACTAGTTAACCAGACTAGGGGTCGAAAAATCGGGCAGTATAACCTTTAAAAATCTAAGCCTAGATAATTTAGGTCATGATATAGTAAATAAGAAGTTGTACACACCATGGTAGATAAGTCAAAATGATAAAGTACTAGCTAGACAATATGGCTACAACGAGAGAAGTACATGCACGCATATATATATATACATGCCAAAATTATGGCTGGAGACTAAAGGTTGCAAAATAGCCAACACAAAATTCCATGTCTACAATAACCTCTAAGAGTGTTACTAGCACTAACGAGATAGGGCCCCAACTATAGACTACTCTATAACAAAAAATAGACACCCTGTAAAAGCTCTAAAAAGATGTGGAGCTTACCAACTCATAGCTAAACAAGAATCCTAAAAGAGGGGTCGATCAGATTCCTTAACAAAACTTGCACGCACGAAACAAAATGCAGCATCCATAAGAAATTGGATGTCAGTACAAATAAATAACACTGGTATGTAAGGCAAAAAGAAAAATCATAAACAACTATAGTTAAAAGGATAATAGAGATACCACTAGTAACAAAACCTCAAATAATTTTCAAGCCCAATATTCGACTTCCTAATGATCAAATATACATGGTATGCCTGAGTAATCACATAGTGTGAATATATATATATATAGAGAGAGAGAGAGATGCAAATGCATGACATACACAACCAAATGCGAGCAATGCTAGTGCTTTTAAGTAGTTAACCGACATCATATTTGTCAACTTGTGTCCATATGTATAATCTACATACATATGGTCATTTGGGGAAATAGGCCCCTTACCTTCAATTATAGCTAAAAGTCCATGAAAAACATGTCATGCGTGATATGAGTATTCAAAGCACAAAGTAGGCTATAGCATGAATTTAGCCAATCTTGCCTCATTAGTACTCTTATTCTCATGACGTCATAATCGTCGTCATAGCATATACACATGATTCATGAAATCTTCTATGTCTTTCCAACAAGTGTGAAAATTTAACTCAATATTTAAAATGATGCCTTAACTTTGAAAGTGATCATAACAAGCTTAAGGTTCTTCATATAAGCTACTTGGTTCATTGTTAGTAAGAAATAGAAAGTATTTATAAAAATTGAGTGCCTTAGTAGCTTAAATAGGAGCATTATAATTTAGATTTTTGAAAATCAACGTGTTACTTTTTAAGTTCTCCCAATATAGTTCTAGTGAGGAAGGAAGACTAATTATAACTAATAAATCTCCTCATAATCTTCATTTGTTGTTAGTAATACCACCCAAAGAAGAGTAACACCTCAAACACATGGACATGTAGTTAGAAAAGTCGATAAAGTGATATATAGATACTGAATGTCCAGTTTAATTGAACGAATGAGATATCAATCTGATATCATAATGAAGATAATTCAGTTATGATCCTAATACCTTTTACAAAAGGTCTTTCTAGAAATAGAACAGTAAAATATCACTTTTGATGTTTTGGGAATTTCCCAGATTTCATGCTAAAAAGACTGATCGAGCTTAGACTTATCATATATTTCCTACTAACCTCCAAATGCCAAATGTTTCCTCTCGAATGTTATTTCTTACGTCCTAAATTTTGCAACCACTACATTATTAAACTTGTACACACCTATAAATAGTCCATAATTGAGCATAAATCACCAAATCTTTTATATAGCCTTAATGCGATGAAATGTCCATAGAACTTCGTAAAAACAATCATAAAAGAGTCCTAAGACTATTACCTAAACAACCAATTGTCAATATAGAGTAACCAATAAGAACATTAATTTTTTACCTTCCGTAAAGACAAAGCAAAACACAAATAATATGAGAAAAAAATAATTGCAAAGTGTAAGTCATAGAGATCTAGGCACAATGGCAAACTTTAACAATGAAAATCATTAAAAACATACCTAAATGGCTTAAGGAGCTCATGAGAACCCTCTCTTCAGTTCTTCACTATTTTAGAACAGAAGTAAAATGCTTGAGGCCTTAAAATGTTGGATTAATGGACATGTTAGTTGTCTTGACCCGACCCAATTTGCAACTCGATTTCCTACTTGAGCAGTCCATAGTAAAACAACCATAACTTTTTACTACGAAGTCAATTTGATGTGTCGTTTTATGTGTTACAAACTAATATTGCAGTCCTTTTATTTGATATATGTCATGGATCCTTTATATACTTAAATTTTGGGATAGATAGTCCGAGATATTCGACCAAAAATTAAGCAAGATTTCTTAGAGAAGCTTATGGTAACTTTGGTCAACCTTTGTCTAGCAACTTTCTTAACTCTAGAACTTAACATATGGCTGATGTAATATTAAAATACCCCTTAATAATCCATTATTATCAAATTATACCTCTTAGACTTATCCAAAAGGTGAAACTTAATCTAAAACTTTTAGAAAAGGTGGGGTGCTACTCAACCCATTTCTTTAACCCAAAATATATGTTTAAGGAGTTCCTTTGACCTAAAACATTAATTTTATAATATTAACACTCATTTGCAGTGTTATTATTCTTAGGTTTTATACAAATCATATACACCTTATATAATATGTCATACTATGTATATTATGAAATACGAGAAACATGAGGTCTCACAGTTTCTTCCCCTTAAAAAATTCATCCATTAATAGATCAGGACAACCCCTTGGTTACATTCTTATCTACCAAAATGTTATTTTTTAGGACATACCTGTTACCCATTCAAACCATAAATCAACTTCTAAAAGTCCCAACTGCTATGCATCATATAGTTATCCTGTAATAAGATATACAAATTACACTTTCAAATCATTTAAAGTCTGATTAAATTACTGCTAAATGATAACTACCAATTCTTTGAAATGCAACTCACCTTAAGTGGTAAATAGCTAGGGGTGCTTCCTTATCATTTCCTCTTTTTCTTCCTTAGTTACTTCCTCAACATTATTGTTTCTCCACAATACTTTCACGGAGGCCCCTTCTTTATTTTGAAGCTTTCTTACGTGTCAATCCAAAATAGCCAATGGTAATACATCATAACACAAGTCTTTAGTAGTGTAAATACCCTCAATGTGAGTAATACGCGAAGTATGTCCAATGCACTTCTGCAATATAGATACATGAAACACCAGATAGACTGCTCCCAATTCTTAAGGAAAATCAAGCTTGTATGCCACCTTACAAATTTTTTGAATAATATTATATGGTCCAGCATACCTATGATTGAGCTTCCCTTTCTTTCCAAATTACATGATACTCTTCATAGGAGATACCTTTAAGAAAGCTGAAATTTCTACATCAAACACTAAGTCTTATCATCTAACATCTGAAGACTTTTGCTGACTCTGGGTTATTTGTATCGAGCCTTAAGAAGTTTCACTTTTTGATCACTTGTTGGACTAGATTAGGGCTCAGCAACTTTTGCTCCCAAACATCAAACCAACCAATTGGCAACCTATACCTTTTCCCTTATAATGCTTTATAAGGAGCCATTTGAATACTAGCTTGGAAGTTGTTATTATAAGAAGACTCAACAAGAGGTAGATGATCATCCTAACTTCCTATAAAATCCAACACGTAGGCGCGTAACATATCCTCAATAGTCTAAAGGGTATGCTTTGCCTGCCCATCAATTTATGGATGAAAAGTGGTGCTAAAAGTTACTTGAGTACCCAGATCCTTCTAAAACATCTTCCAATAATATGTTGTAAATTAAGCCCCTCGATCTAAGATAATAGATAATGGAACTCTATGAAGGTGAATGATCTCCCAAATATAGAGTCGAACATAATCCTCTACTAATTATGTCATTCTTACTAGCAAGAAATGAGCAAATTTTTTCAGCCTATTAATGATTACCTAAATAGAATCATACCTGTATTAAGTATGAGGTAACCTAGTGAGGAAATCCATATTTTATCATGTCCAATTTCCATAACAAAAGCTCAATATAATGAGCTATGCCTATACGTCTATGATATTTTGCTTTAACATGCTGATGGTTGAGACATTGGGCTACCATCCCTCCAATATCTTTTTTCATGCCATTAGACCAATAGATCTGATGAAGGTCCAAGTACTTTTTTATCGCTCCAGGGTGAGTTTAATATTTAGAATAATAGGCCTTAGAAAGAATATTGGCATGAAGAACTCCACTGTTTGACACACATAACCTGCTCTGGTACCTAAGGACTCTATCTCTATAAGCTCGAATGAAGAATGTTTTTGTTGTGGAATACTTTCCCTCTGTATCATAAGCTCAGGATCCTCGAGTTGTCACTCTTTTACTTCAGTAACAATGGAAGACTCTATTGAATTGTGAACAATTACACCTCTATCCTTTGCATCTACTAATCATACCTACAAGCTAGCTAGCTGACATAGACCTTTTCTAATTTTAACCAGATCAATTTCAACATGGCTTAGACTGCTTATGGACTTTTTGCTAAATGTATCAGCAACCACATTAGCTTTTTCAGCATGGTATAAAATGCTAATATCATAGTCCTTTAGTAATTCTAGATATCTCTTTTTTCATAGATTCATTGATGTCACCCAAGTTACACCTCTATTTTAGAGGATAAAGCGGTCGTTGTCAAGATATAGAACTTGACCAAGGTTAGGGTTGATCCCACAAGTTATATGTAGACTCACAAAAATTCACTAATATTCAATCCGAGTAATTAAAAGAATCAATTCACTAAAGTGGGTGGGTTGCAATAATCAATGATAAAAAGTAAATTAACTAACTATCATAAGAGAAAATCAATAATAGAGAGCAACTAGGGTATTGTGTTCCCCTTGATTCCCCAATTAGCATCACCGGGTGACCTAATTCTTGTCTAGTGTATAGCATGCAGGACGGTAATTTAAGTTCACCAAGCTCTTTGGTCAATGATGAGAGGTGAATTTCATTATGCGACTTGGTCCATCTCTATAGTATGCATTACTAACCATTACCTTTTAGTCCTAGTACAACCTCCCCTTGGCCCAGTTTGGTTGATTAGACGAGAACACATCAATCAAAACTCTTTAATTAATTTTATTTCCTATTCATTACTGCCTTGGTCTAGTCAGTAACACTAGGTGAGTTCTAATGTTGGTCACCATCAGAAAACATGAAAAACAAAGAAAGTTAATCAATACATGAATCTACATCTTCAAAAAATTATGAATTATATGATTTTACTTTGTTAGTTCTTCATGGTTCTCACAACCCTACTTGTAGATTTAGATACTCATGCTATGTGTAAATGAAGATATTATGAATTAAGAAAACATAATTAAAGACTTGCACAATAGATTTAAGAACGAGCAATCCAATATCGATAAGAATCACAAGCTTTAAGATCAAATTCAACCACAAGTGTTCACAAAGACTCTCTCACAATTTTCTCTCTCAAAATATTAAGTTTTTCTAACTTTAACCTAAAACTTATCAAAACTGGGAAGAACTTCTGAAAAATAACCTAAAAGGCTCATTTATAATATTTAAAATTCAAATCCTAAATGACTTAGGAGAACTGGTGGAAACATTCTATGATAGCACTTTATGGCCCGTATTGAAGTTCACGACCCATAATCAAGGTCTCGTATATTGCTACTAGAAAACTGGACTTCTTCTTTATGACACCCTTTTACGACTTGTAAAATGGTTAACGACCTATAAAGGGGGTTTTATCTAATGAACTTCAGAAAGTCTTCATTCTCTAATCCTCAAGGCATGAAACCTCTTCTATGTCTCGTACATTAATCTGCAGCTCATATGCATGTTCATAGAAGTAACTTTGGAAACTTGTCTCCTCATTGGAATTTCTTGTGAAACCACCCTACAACTCATATAATGATCTACGACCCATAATGTGTCTCATATAATAGCAAATCTGCAATAATATTATAACTTTTCCCAAAATCATGGTCATCCTGTAATCCTGCAAAGATAAACACAAAAACATATAAACCTCATAATTATCATATTAAGAACACACATAATTCTAAGTTTTAGGCATCAAAAGTGTTGTATTTTTGAAGCACATCAACACCCTTAACGTACAATTTTTGTTTGTCCTTAAGTGACAAACTCAATCTATATAGACAATATAGTAACACATAGACGTCAACTCAATGGGATACATCATATAAATCTCAAAATCAGATACCCTCGCCAACTTTTCAAATAGGATTAGATAGCTATTTCACAAACCAATGCAAACTGGTGCATGTTACAATACAACTATGACAAGCAACGGATGATCAACAACCCACAATCACTGAACAAATTTAGTGTTAATAATCCAATGCAAGTGCCCTCACAGAAAGAAGTCTTCATTTTTGACACTCAATGATGTTTTCATATCTGAACTTGGAACTATGCAAAAATGCTCACTCTCACAAAAGATATTCATGCATGATGACTAATACTATAGGCTTGCCCCTATACTCATGACCTAGACCTTCAACTAATTAGACTAGGATCACTTTAGGACTTTCTATGCTTGTCACTGAGGCTTAGGGGCTTTGGTATGGTATTTTGGGAAAATAGTGACTAAAGGTCCTACTTGAAACTGCATTTTTCTACACTTTTGCCCTACAAACTCTGTTATTTTCACCTTGTTCTCCCTTTTCCGTATTTCAAGATTTTTTGGGTGCTTTTTTACCATATTTTAGCTTTTGGCCTTGTTTTTACACTTCATTTTGCTTTTTAGTTTACATTTAAGGTATCACTTATTTTTCTTGCACCCAGTATATGATGTTTCTCATTTTTCTCTATATTCCTAACTTACCCCCTTATTTTTGTTCTGTACCCTTACACCAGCCACCCTCAACTTAGGCTTTTGGCTTGTGTTGAAGTGCACAATGTCCATCCCCCAAACCAGGGCCACTTTTGGTAGCCACCCTCAACTTAGGCTTTTTGCCTCAGTCAAGGTACATAATGTCCAAGGAAAGATCAGGGCCAATTTTAGGATTTCTTACTAGACAAGGCAAAGTTAATCTGGTGTTTTTAAATAATAGGTAGATGTTAGGATCAAACATTAGTAACAAGGGTTAAAATCATCAATTTGGTTGGTTATTTTTATGCTAAAGTAGACTATTTAAGAATAATGGCCTAAGATCCTTTCCTAATCTAATTAATCTACAATCTAACTTAGAGTAAGAAGGCAAGTTTTGAATTAGCATAAAACATATGAATTTATCAAATTACGCTCACACTCACATGGCACTGCATACATTATCAACAAAAGACTCACATATCATTTTTTTTATCTCAATATACCCTCACTTATCAGAACAAATATTATCAAACACCTAAGCAAGCATGGTTACTATATAACAACCTAATAAAATTTTTTTGGAGGGTATCATTTTTCAAAAAAAACATACTATATGTTACAAGTATTGATACTATATACTACAAATATTATCTAAAACATCCAAAAAGTGCTAGCTCAACAGAAAATAAATGTCCATAGGAAAAAACAATACAGGCAAGACAACCCTAGGATTAAAAATTGGGATAGTTATAGACCCAAGCTACTCAGACCCCATCGAAAAAGATGTGCATTGTCCCCAATGCACAAAATCAAAACAAAATAGATCATAAGGGTCAAAAAACACACCTAAGCGCCTAAGCGCCAATCTGTGGTTGAACCTGGCCACCCTCCTCCTGCGAGGTGATATGCTCAACAATGGTACTTTATCGAAAGGGGCCAGTACCCTCCACCTGATCCGTCGCTCAAACTCGTCTCATCTCCTCATAGTGCCTCAATCTCCTCAAGGCAAGCTCAAGCTCCTCCTCCTCTGACATCCTCGAACATACATGCATCTCCTTTGGATCCTCATTCGTGCAAGGCCTCTTACTGAGGGAAGACTAGGTAGTCTCCTCAGGAGCAAATAAATCAACCATCGGCACCTTAGGTGTAGTCGATGGTAGTGCAACTAGTGTTGCTACTGTTGTTGTTAAGTCAGCTCGGAGCTGCTTGATATCTATCGATAGAGCTGAAAAATCTAAAAGTTGGGCTTCGCTCAATGTCCATTGTACCCTCTTTGAAGGCATCAATGTTGGCATCACAATAGAAATGCAATTTTGCATAGTAGCGACTATGAATACCTACAACTGACCTTCTAAGTCTGTAATAGCCTAGTGGACCCATGGCCTGATTTGGTGAACAAGCTGAGTTAATTGGGACTTTTTATGGGATAATCTCTATGCCAAAGCTTATATAGAAGCGGCAGACACATAGATCATGCTTGTGGTAGTAGGCTACGAAGTAGTGGCCTCTAGTGCAGGAGCAGTAATAGCGGGCCCCCTTTCATCAATTGCCTCAGGCTATTGGGCCTCTCTTCAGTAGCAGCAGTAGTAGTTTGGCAGTCTCAGAACCCTAAAGTCGTGGTGCTAGGGCAAACATCTCATGCATAGGTGGAGGTTGTGCTCATTGGAATGCCGCCGGGTTCTCTTTAACCTTGACAAGCTGGGATTTAATGTTGCTAGGCCTCAATCATATAGTCTAGCTGATGTAGTATCTCCACCTTCAACTCTGGATAGAGCCGATAAATCAAGTGTGGGAAAGAGATAGACGTGGACCTCTTCAGTATGACCTCATGAATCTACTCAGTAATGAGGTAGGCCTAATCAATCTCATAGATAACTAAGATGTTGGCAACCAAAACTACACTCTCCAGCATTAGAGATTATCACCAAAAGTCAGCTAGATAATTGGACGAATAATCACCCACCAAAATTTGGTGGGGAAACTAAGCGAAGACATGACTAAAAGCGTTATGTGAGTGGCAATCCAAGCAGGTTTTGGACCCTGCTCTGCAATATATTTGGCCACCCATCACATCAATATGAATCATCACTTAGGATCCTTCATCGCTAATGGGTCTCTCACCTTCCCCACCCTATAGTCAAAATTTATGGTGGATTTGGGGGCACGATACTTGGGACCAAATAACATGCAGTGGATGGTCTCCTTCGATATATCCAACGCCGGCCCATCGCCCTCGTCTTTGTCAGTCTATGCTGAGTATGGACTTTTTCTCCTTATGAAGAGTAAGTTTGGTAGTGGTTGTGTAGTTACTGAAGCCTTTGTCTCATCATCGTGACCTGGAGGCCAGGGACACCGTCAAGTCTGTCAGAAATAAGTCAAGGCTCCTTATAAATGAAGTGGGTTGGCTTGCCCTATTCTCTCAGTTGTACGCCCTCTCTATAAATCTCCTTCATTCCCTCGAAGCACCACCAGCTAGTGAGGGTGAAAGACCCCAAAAATTTCTCGAAAATGTGCCTCAAAAATGTCCATAATTATAATTTCTATATATATCAAAATCTATGTGTCATATCAAAAATTCGACTACATATTATTGATCAAGGGATAAAATTGAGTGGTGAATGGGTATACCATAATTTTAGAGAAACCATAACAAAATTTAGTTTTTCCAAGTTTATGCAAAATAGTAAGGGTCTGCGACCCTGGCACGACCTGGCCAGTGCGACAGACTAGTGTACTTGTTGCTAGTTCTTTTAATTTTCGTCCAAGGCCTTGGGGTATTGGGTCTGAGCTTTCCTATGCGCAAAAATACCTACACTTAGTTATTTTCAACCCCATATCATTCAACACATTCCTTAAAACCCTCTTTAACACTTTGCCAAATATTTCACCCAAATTCAAGTGTCCCAAACTCTTTTCCAGATCTCAAGGAATTTATTCAATCTTCAAGTTCTTATTCAAATCTTCATCAAGAAAATCCTCAAATTTGAGGTATGTGGGTTTCAACCATTAGATTGTTTCACCCATGGTGCCCAACCTTCCTTTCTAAGTAAATTGCATGTTTTCAAGTTGATTTATCTATGGGTATTTCTTATTATGAATTTGATTATAAACTAAGTTGGGGTTTCATGAAATATTAATTATTTAATCATATTTTGAGCTATAAATCAACGATCTATCATGAGATCTGATGAGGGATTTCAATGTATCGCGCATGAGATTGTTACCAAGTGTTGGTGGGTTGACTTATATTAAGTTTTCTCACATGATTTCACTCTTTAATTGCATGATTTGAAACTAGCATTACACATCCACCAAGTGTTTAATAAAATATTTGGTTATGGATTCTTTAGTTATTCATGACCTAATGTACGGCTTATGAGTCAAGTGTCTTTATGATGATGAGAGGAATGTATGTATATGTTGAATTCATGAAAAGTATCTATAGAGTTGCAAGTTGACCATACCTTGTTGAGGGAGTGATATATCTCAACCACTTTGATGGGGGGTGTTATGCCCATCTACCATGTTGAGGGGTATATACCTTGACCACTTAGATGGGGGATAATATGCCCATCTACCATGTTGAGGAGTATGTACCTTGCCAACTTTGATGTGGGGTGCTATGCCCATCTACCATGTTGAAGGGTACATACCTTGACCACTATGATGGGGTTGACATGCCCATCTACCAAATGAGGGGTATATACGTCAATAACCTTCCAAGGGGGTGACATGCCTTGGATTCCAAGTACTAGTTGGCTTGGTCTATGATGATAGTCTCTTGCTACACATGTAATATAATCTATACAAGCATGTTTTATTCAAGTATTCATCATGCATGCCATATTATTATTATACTATCCATTGTCTATGTTCATGCATTTTGACAATGTTGCCTATCTCTTGTTGAATTGCATCTTACATACTTAGTACATTCAAACTTACTAATGCATACTCTATACCTATATGATGTTACCATGTAGGAACCGAACCTCCTCAGGATCATCCTCCCCATGGCTAGTTGTGATATCTTTGAAGATAAGCTTTGGTGAGTCCTCAAGATCGGGGACACAAGCTATACCACTCTTTCTTATACTATTTCTTTATGTTGAACTTTTGATTCTATGAGAGTAAGCCCGAAAAGTGTCTTAGATCCTGCTCAAGTCTATGTTTAGAGGTGTTGTTGGATAACTAATGTAATTATGCTTTGTTCTTGACTCTTGGTTGTTTATGGTTATTTAATATTCCCTTAGTACCTTTACCCTTATTTTTACTCTCTCGTATTGTCTAATTGCTTCCACGACCAAGGATTTGTAAATAATATGCTAAGAGGCTTGTTTAGGATCCCTTTGGATTCCCATTGACCATGTCACGTCTAGGCCCTATGCTTGGCACTTGACAAACTTGGTATCAGAGAACTAGGTTGTTAATAGTCCTCAGAATCAAACACACTATGTTGTTTAGAGTCTTATTCATGGTTGTGAAGTGTAGCACAACTATGAGCCAAAGGCTATGAGGCTTTTTAGGAAATGTTTCCGTTCTATGGCGTGATATAGAAGTTAAGGTAAGGCTTTCCCAAAATGAATTTTCTTTGATTGCTACATCTTGCCCATTCCAAGAGGAAGAAGAGCTCATCCACCTGAGGAACAATCTGCCCCTCCCGCTCCTCAAGCTCCTCAAGATGTAGGATTGGCCCATGAAGAGTTTTGGGATACTATTACCATACTAGCCCATGCCATGGCTAATCAAATCAACCAAGAGGCACAAGTCCCTCATGTTCCTACTCTGGCTTCTAGGGTGAGGGATTTCACAAGGATGAACCCACTAGAGTTCTATAGGTCCATAGTGGATGAGGATCCTCAAGAATTTATTATTGAGGTGTACAAAGTGTTATCTATTATAGGTGTTAGGTCAGAGGAGAAAGCAGTGTTGGCATCCTACCAACATAAAGGGATAGCACACATATGGTTTGCTAAATAGACGAAAAAGAAGGGGAACAATAATGTCATCCTTTGGGAGGAGTTTAAGGGGCATTTCTCAACCAGTTCTTCCCCTTTGAGCTAAGGAAGTCCAATGTGGTAGAATTTATGAATCTAGAGCAAGGGTCGATAAATGTGAAGAGTAAGCCCTTAAGTTCAACCAAGTCTCTAAATATGCTCCACAATTAGTGGTCGAGCCAAGGTCTAAGATGAACAAGTTCGTGATGGGTATATCGGATTTAGTGAATAAAGAGTGTCGTGCCGCCATGTTGATAAGTGATATAGACTTGTCCGCCTCATGAATTATGCTGAACAACTGGAGGGGAAAAATTTGAGAAAGAGGAGAATGGTTGAGGCTAAGAGGACTCATTTTGAAGGTAGATTCCAAAGTCCCAAGGGTGGCCTATTTCATCAAGGTCAAAGTTCTTACAATGCTCCTAATAGAAGGTTTGCTCATGACAACCCAAGGGTCCAAGGTGGTGGTGATGTGGTGCCTAATCTTATGTGCTTAAGATATGCTAGAGGCCATAATGGCCCATGTTTGAAAGATACTAATGCTTGTTATAGGTGTAGTGAAGTGGGTCATAAGGTGATGGATTGTCCTCGTAATTAGCACAAGGGTAGGGATTGTCATCCACAAGGCCAAGGAGCAAATATGGGTCGTAGAGCAAGGGATGTCACCAAGGTGGTATCCCAAGGCACAATTGGTTCTATGTTCTTCAAAGGAGGAAGGGGTAGATGACATGCTCAATGTCGTCAATGGTATGTTGAAAGTGTTTGATTTTGATGTGTATCAATGATAGACTCTGGTGCCACTCTTTCTTTTGTTACTTCTTTTGTTGCCAAAAAGTTTCATGTTAAGCCAAAATTATTGTGTGAGTCATATAAGATGTCTACTCATGTTGGTATACCCATTGTTGCTAGAAAGGTCTATAGAAATTATCCTGTTGTCATTTTGCATAAAATATTGCCTTGTGATTTTGTTGAGTTGGTTATGGTGGATTTGATGTCATCTTTGAGATAGATTGGTTGGACGCATATTATAACTCTATCAATTGTAGAACCCATAGGTTCAAATTTCAATTCCCTAATGAACCAGTCCTTGAGTGGGAGAGTCATGATGCAGTGGTCAAGGGTACATTCATATCTTGCATTAAAGCCCAAAAGATTGATCTCTAAGGGGTGTCTCTACCATCTTACGAGGATTAAGGATGTTGAGTCAAAAGTCCTTTCTATAGAGTCGGTTTCAATGGTCAATGAGTTCCTTGATGTCTTTCCTAGTGAGCTTCCCGGTGTTCCTCCCAAAAGGAAAATACACTTTGGCATAGACCTCCTTCCCGATACTCAACCCATTTTTATTCCCCTTTACTATATGGCCCCGGAAGAGTTGAAGGAGTTGAATGAGTTGAAGGAGAAATTGAGGAATTTATTGGAGAAGGTTTTATTAGGCCTAGTCAATCACTTTGGGATGCACTACTGTTATTTGTGAAGAAGAAGGATGGTACTCTTAGAATGTGCATTGATAACCAGCAACTTCATAGGGTCGCCATAAAGAATAAGTATCCTCTACCAAGGATTGATGATATTTTTGACCAACTTCAAGGGGTTAGTCACTTCTCTAAGATTGATCTTCGATCCAGGTATCACCAAGTGAAAGTGAGGGAGTATAACATTCCAAAGACGACTTTCTGGACTAGGTATGGACACTATGAGTATGTGGTTATGTCCTTCAATTTGACCAATGCACCAACTATCTTCATGGATCTTATGAATAGGGTTTTTAAACCCTACCTTCTGGTATTTATTGATGATATCTTGATCTATTCCTATTGTGAGGAGGAGCAGGTGGATCACTTGAGGGTGGTGTTGCAAATCTTGAGGGAGGAAAAGTTGTATGCTAAATATGAAACATGTGAGTTTTGGTTGAAAGAGGTTGTCTTTCTAGGTCATGTGGTGTCAACTGATGGTAGTAAGGTGGATCCTAATAAGATGGAGGTGATTAGAAATTGTCTTAGACCTTTGACTCCATTGGATATTAGAAGTTTCTTGGGTTTATTGGGTTAATACCGGAGGTTTGTCAGTGGTTTCTCTTCTATTTCTTCTCCTATGACTAAGTTGACCCAAAAGAAGGCAAAGCCTGTGTGCACCGAAGAGTGTGAAAAGAGTTTCCAAACTTTGAAAGATAAGCTTGTCTCTGCTCCTATCTTGTCTCTACCAGAAGGATTGGAAGGGTTCGTTGTGTATTTTGATGCCTCAAGAATTGGTTTGGGATGTGTTTTATTGCAAAATGGTGAGGTGATAGCCTATGCCTCTACACAAATTAAGGTTCACAAAAGGAATTATCCTACTCATGATCTTGAATTGGTTGTCGTGGTATTTGAGTTGAAGATTTGGTATCACTACTTGTATGGGGTTTATGTTGATGTGTTTATAGATTATAAGAGTCTTTAATATGTGTTCACCCAAAAGATCTCGAGTTGAGGCACAAACGGTGGTTTGAGCTTCTTAATGATTATGATATAAGTGTGCATTATCACACCAATAAGGCAAATGTTGTGGCCGATGCTCTAAGTAGAGTGTCTAAACGTAGCCTAGTCCATGTTGATTATGGTGGCAAGGAGGTGACTGAGAGGTCTATCGGTTGGCTAGATTGGGAGTTAGGTTGGAAGAGATTGGTAGTGGTGGGTTTGTGGTTGTTTATGGTTCTAAATCTTCATTGATTGAGGAGGTGAAGGCAAAATAAGATCTTGACCCTGCCTTGTTAGAGTTGAAGGCATTGGTGAGAGATGGTAAGGTGGAGGTTTTCTCCCAAGGGGGAGATGGTGCCCTTAGGTTGCAACACCCCACATCTTACAACACTAGTACTGTGCAAATAAAACATGATATGGTTTGGTCAAATTAGCACCCATTTTTAAAAGTGCTTGAGTCTCATGTTATAGGGCGATATGTGCATCTAATGCTTAAGAGGGTCGAGTGTATATATGTTTTATATCAAATTGAGGAGATCACAGCCCTAAACAAAGTTAGAGAATTGAGGTACTTGTAGGACTCAAGAAGCTAGCAGGTGAGTCACCTACTTTCTTAGCTTAAATTTGCTAGCTAAACGGAGACGAGGCCCAACGTTGAATTTGTCCAAGTCCGATTATGAATAAAGTCCATGTTAAAGATGTAACTTTAGCCCATGTTTGATCATTATAAATAGACTTTATTTTCAACCTAATATGAAAAATAAAAGGTTCAAAGTACACCATAACCCACTTGGCTAATTGGGACTAAACTAAGTGAAGAGGAATTTGGAAAATAGGCAGCCAAGGCCCATCAACTTTGAGACCCATTTAGGCCCAAGTGTGAGGGCCAAGCTGCTTCTTCACCAGCTTAATAATATATGGTATTATGTGGTCAAAAGGTCAAAATAAAGTCGGCCAAGAGACTCTTTAAAAAGGGCTCAAAACAGCTCCTTAATTCATTTTCACTTGAGACAATTTTTTAGCTTTCCTAAAGACTTTAGTTTTCTCTTTGTTACAACTGACAAAGTAGCCTATCACAATCCTCTAGGGTTCCTAAAGGAAACCTGAACCTTGAAGGCTAAGGTAAATGGAAATATCCATGTATTTTGTTATACTTATCCCATGACAAACAAGAAGTCTATGCTAGTTATATTTGTGCTGAAATTTTGGACAGCATGTGTCCTAAGGATTGTTGTGACCTTTTCTTGTTGTTCAAGAGGATTTTCTCTTATCCATTGGCTGAATTACGAAGTAACACTTATTTGTTTAACCAATTTTAGTTTGTTATTGATGTAACTTAGCTGCTGCACCACTTTTACAGTCCGCAAAAGTGAGTTATGTGATATCGTAATTGTGCTTGTAATTGGAACTTGTGGGCTGATTGATTAAGGACTATGGTGTCACATCCTCTACCTATTTTGAAGACTATTTTTGCACTCTTTTAGGACTGTTTGTATGTGTAAATGTTGTGGGAACAGTTTGGTTGAAGTTGGTAAAGTTTTGAAATCGTCAACGTCATAATGGGGCAAAGGGATGTAACGTTATGCCGCCTATTTGTATGTTGCATAGAATTGTTATGTGTTGTGCTTTGTAGGCTGTTATAAGACTACTATGGCACTAGAACTGGATGCATATGATACGTATATGAGAATGTGTATTAGAAAATATGATTAGGGGCAGAAAAATTTGAAAGAATACGTTCGGGCTTATAAATACCCGCTTGCTGCCCGTATGTTATTTTTTTATGGGATTGGGTTGCCAAGATGTATATATTGGCTACTAATACTAGTTTTATCACCTACTATGTTGTATATAAATATTTGTAGGAAGGGAAGTTTATCTCGAGGTAATAGCGAAGTTGTACAGTAAGGTATGTAAGGCTACTTGAGTTCATATTATTTGGCATGAAACATAGATCCCTCCTTGGCACATAAAGGCACTTACCAACTCCGACACAACTACTAACTATGTCTCCACTCTTTCACATGTTCATATGCTTCAATACAGAGTTACCTTCAAACCTGCAGACATACTTGGATACTAAGTTACATGGGTTCTTGTTGCTAAATAAAGTTCACGAGTTGTTTCATCTAATACACATTTCATTATTTATGTAACGTACTCTTTCCATTTTCATATTGTCTTGTATGATTATATACACGTCTCTTGCTACATATACAGCCCTACATCTCTAATATTGTGACTAACAATTCTATTGCTTATTGATGGATGGTAACCTGAGGAGTGGAAGAACCACCTAGCCAGGGTTGATCCTATCACGGGGGTAGCCTAAGGGGTTAAAGGAAAAGCCTAGCCATGGATGATCCTGATATAAATTTACCACTGATCAGCTAGTTATTTGTAATATATGTTGTGCATAGATTATACAGTAAAGGTAAAGTAATAAAAAGAATATAATGTACATGATCCCACAGTACAACTAAAGGTGGTCTCTTATCCTATACTAGTGCATAGTTTCATTTAAGTTGTTACTTCGTGTACAGTATTGACTGCCTTATATATTTAGTTTATTATCTCATACTGACGTCCCTTACAGGGGACCGACATTTTATGATATAAGTACAGGTGTTAGTAGATCTCCCTAGTAGGAGTACAGGATATCCAATTGTTGTTACCAAGCTCCAGGTTGCTTCGGAGCTTCGTGTGTGTTTAGAGCTTATACTTTTGTATTGTACAATTACTTGAGGCAGGTCCTTTCCTAGCCCTTATCAGATACTTTTACCTATCTAGAGGCTTTATAGACTAGATAAATTATAGTGTGGTCATGTCTCATACTTTAAAACACCATGGCCCCAACGACCTAGCCATATACATTTCCTTTTGGCTTGTCATCACTGTTTATCTTCTTAAAAGCATGTCAAATGTAGAAATTCCTTATAATATGTATACAAGCACATAGATACAAATTTTTTCTCACGAGCCTCATTGGGAACGGGTGCCAGTCTACCCTAATGGGACTTTAGGTGTGACAGAAGTGGTATTAGAGTAGGTCGTCCTAGGGAGTCTACAAAGTCATTTTTATGTAGACTCTTGTTTATCGATGTGTTATGCACAACATTTATAAGTAGGAGGCTACATGACATTTAGGAGTTGTTACTTTCTTTTCATTCCTTAGTTCGTTCCATAAAGTTAAGTGTAATAGGTGCATTATGTCTAACTCCTAAATTATTTTGTACAGCAAGTACGCCAAAAACCAGGCAAAACAAAGGTAACAGAAAGGGAGTGGAAGTGGTGGTTGGTATACCCAGTCAGGTGAGACAATGAAATGAGGTTCAAGAGGAGTCTCTATCACAGACATCTCCAACTCTTTCGGCTCTTAATGAACTCGAAAGTAGTGAAATTCCCCCAGAACCACCTATTGATACCATCGTGTAGGATTTTAGAAATGCAGTCCAACTATTAACCTGTATAGCTGTTGGCCAAGGTCAAAGACAGGAAAGTCCAGTTATGGGTGCAGGTGGTGCAAATAGGGCAGTTGGCACAAGGATACGTGATTTCCTTAATTTAGACCTCCATCCTTCACTGGGTCAGATCCTAATAAAAATCTCCAAGACTTTATTGATCAGATTCAGCGCACTTTAGATGTCATGCATGTGAGTGGTACAGAAGTTGTCGAGTTAGCAATATATAGGTTGAAGGGTATGGTTGTATTATAGTATGAAGCTTGAAAGTAATCTAAGGGTATGTATGCACGCCCAACTACCTGGAAAGAGTTCAAAGAGGCATTTCTTGATCATTACTTGCCATTAGAGATCCGAGATGCCTATGTAGACAACTTCTTGAATCTCCGCCAAGGGAATATGAGCGTTAGGGGTATAGCCTTCAATTTAATTCCCTGGCTAGGCATGCTCCTAATATAGTTGCAACTATGACAAATATAGTTCATTAATATGTGGATAGATTGGATACATATTTGGTTAGAGACTATACCGTTGCTTCCTTGAACAAAGACATAGATATAGCGATAATGCAAGCTTTTGCACAGAAATTAGAGGATCAGAGGCAAAGAAAAAGGACATAAGATTGGAAAGGGGGTAGGCCAAAAGGGCTAGATCTGCAGGGCAATTTACACCATCCCAAGGTGAGCTTAGGCCTCAATTTTCTAATAGACCGCCTAGGCCATTATCCTCCTACTCTGCAGGCAGTGCTCCACCACAACTTCAAGGGTCTAGAAGTAATCAGTTTGGTTAATGAGGTGAGGGACAAGGTACACGAACAACAGGATATTCAGCAGGTCAGCAAATGACCCCTAGGCAACCTTATAAATATTGTGGAAGAAGTTATTCATGTATATATCATGCTTGGATAGACTCTTGTTATTGGTGTGGTGCGCTAAGGCATATAATAAAAGATTGTCCAAGGAGGCGTATGGGTGATATAGCACCATCTACTAGGTCAGCTATTGCATCATTATCATCAGTTCCTCCATTAGGTAGGGGTCAACAAGAACCTATAGGTCATGGTAGAGGTGTTAGAGGGGCACCTAGCTCTAGCGGAGTCCAGAATCGTACTTATACTCTATGGAGTCAGCAAAATTTAGAAGCTTCACCTAATGTGGTCATAGGTATATTATCTATCTTTTCACATAATGTATATGCATTAATTGACCCTGGTTCTGCACTATCATACATTACCTCAACTAGTTGTTGGGAAGCTTAAGAGAGCACCCAAATTATTAAACCAACCATTTGAAGTGTCCACACCAACCGGTGAATCTATTATGGCTAGAAGGGTTTATTATGACTGTGTAGTAACTGTTTGTGATTGTGACACATTGGCTAACCATATTGAGCTATAAATGGTGGAGTTTGACATTATAATGTGTATAGATTAGTTGGCTTCTTGCTATGCCACCGTAGATTGCTGAACTAAGAAAGTATACTTCCACTTTCCAAATGAGACAGTTCTTGAATGGGAAGGCAATGTTGGGGCACCAAAGGGGAGGTTTATCTATAATTTTTAAGGCCAAAAAGATGATATCCAAGTGTTATATATGTCATTTAGTTAGAGTGAGGGATATGAAGGCAGAATCACTAACTCTTCAATCAGTTCCAGTAGTGAATAAATTTGTTGATGTGTTCCCCGAAGAACTTCAAGGCTTACCTCCAAAACGAGAAGTAGATTTTGGTATTGACTTACTTCTAGGAACTCAGCCTATTTCTATCCCTCCATATAGAATGGCCCCGACAGAGTTGCATAAATTAAAAGAGCAGTTAAAAGACTTATTGGAGAAGGGTTTTATAAGACCTAGTGCGTCCCCATGGGGTGTACTAGTGGTATTTGTATGTTAAAAGGTTGGAACCTTGAGAATGTGTATCGGCTATCGATAATTGAATAGGGTGACAATTAAAGGTCTTATTTGTATGTAAAAAGGTTGGAACCTTAAGAATGTGTATCAGCTATCAACAATTGAATAGGGTGACAATTAAGAATAAACACCCCTCTCCAGGATTAACGATTTATTTGATCAGTTATAGGATGCCAAATGCTTTTCAGAAATTGATTTAAGATTAGGATATCACCAAGTGAGGGTAAAGGAGGAAGATATACCCAAGACAACTTTCAGAACCACTATGGTTACTTTGAATTTCTTGTTATGTCATTTGGGCTAACGAATGCACCAACGGTTTTTATGGATCTGGTGAATGTGGTATTCAAGCCATTCTTGGATGTGTTCATATAGTATTTATAGATGACATTTTGGTATATTCTAGATCAGAAGAGGACCACGCAAATCACTCATGACAAGTGTTACAGGTTTTTCGTGATCGATACTTGTATGCCAAATTTTCTAAATGTGAATTTTTGCAAAAATTAGTGGCATTCTTGGGTCATATTGTGTCTGATGAGGGGATAAGTGTTCATTCACAAAAGATAGAGGTTGTGAAAGATTAGCCAAGACCAACAATACCTATAGAATTTTGGAGCATCCTAGGTTTGGCAGGTTATTACAGGAGGTTTGTTGAACGTTTTTCTTCTATTTCTGCACCTCCAATAATGTTGACACATAAGGCGACCAAGTTCTAATGGAATGATGCATGTGAAAGGAGCTTCCAGGAACTGAAAAATAAGCTAACTTCTACACCTGTGCTAGTACTTCTAGAAGGCATTGAGGGGAATGTAGTGTATTGTGATGCTTTAGGAGTTAGCTTAGGGTGTGTACTGACATAACATGGTAGGATAATTGCTTATGTATCTAGGCAGCTATGAACACATGAGAAAAATTGCCCAACACACAATCTTGAGCTAACAGTGGTTGTGTTTGCGCTATAAATATGGCGCCACTATTTGTATGGGGTTTACATTGACATATATACTAATCATAAAGAGCCTGCAATACATCTTTAAGCAAAAAGACCTAAATTTAAGACAACGGAGATGGCTAAAGCTAATAAAGGATTATGACATTGATATACTTTACTACCTGGGGAAGTCAAATGTGGTAGCCGATACACTGGGTCGTAAGCTAACCATGAATACTGGTGATCAAGCTGTGGTAAGTCAAGGAGTGACTAAGGATCTATGTCAGCTAGCCAATTTGGGACTTCGCCTTCTTGAAACTCCAAGGGAAGGGGTTATTGTACATAATGTAGCAACATCTTCATTAGTAATAGAGGTGAAAGAAAAATAGTTCGTGGATCCTGTTCTACAATAGCTTAAGGAAAAGATGAGTCTGGGTACGTTAAAGGGCTTTGACCTTACACAAAATGGAGTACTTTACTACCAAAATAGATTATGTGTGCCTAATATTAACGATTAAGAAAGAGAATAATGGAAGAAGCCCATCATTCCTGATATTCCATCCATCCAGGATCAACTAAGATATACCATGACGTGAAGGCAATATTTTAGTAGGGAGGCATGAAGAAGGACCTTGCAGAATTTGTGGCTCAATGTCCAAATTGGCAACACATGAAAGTGGAATACCAAAAGCCAGGAGATTATATGTAGTGTATAGATCTTCAAATATGGAAGTGGGATATGATCAATATGGATTTTGTTTTCGATTTGCCTTGCTCATTTTAGAAGTTTGACTCCATATGGGTAATAGTTGACAGACTCACAAAGTCAGTACACTTCTTGCCATTCGGGAATAATTATATGGCTGAAGAGTATGCCAAGCTATACCTCAAAGAGATAGTCAGTCTACATGGAGTCCCAATCTCCATTATATCTGACCGAGGAGCTCAATTCACTACAAAGTTTTAGAAATTCATCCAAAGGAGTTTAGGGACACAAGCGAATTTGTGTACAACATTCCACCCTCAAATAGACGGTCAAGCAGAACGCACTATTCAGACACTTGAAGATATGTTGAGAGCTTATGCATTGGACTTTAAAGGTAGTTGGGTGGACCATTTGCCACTTATTGAATTTTTCTATAATAATAGCTACCACACGAGTATCAAGATGGCACCTTATGAAGCTTTGTATGGAAGGAAATGTATATCACTAATTGGATGATTTGAAGTGGGTGAAACCACTTTGCTTGGGCCAGATCTAGTACAACAAGCCATAGAAAAAGTTAAGGTAATACAGCAGCGGCTAGAAACAGCCCAAAGTCATCACAAATCATATACGGATGCTAGAAGAGGAGGACTGGAATTCTCAATAGGGGATTGGGTATTTCTAAAGGTGTCTCTAATGAAAGGAGTTATGAGATTTAGTAAGAAATAAAAACTGAGCTCACGTTACATAGGGCCATATAAAACTATTAAGAAGTTCGAGTAGGTTGCATATGAACTAAAGCTACCCCAAGAACTTTCAATGGTTCGTCCAGTTTTTTATATCTCAATGCTTAGAAAATGCATAGGTGACCCATCCCATGTCACGCCTATTAAAGACGTGCAGGTTATAGAAGATCTCACATATGAAGAGGAGGTACCTATTGCTATTCTAGATTGTAAAGTTAAAAAGCTAAGAAATAAAGAAATAGCTTCAGTAAAAGTACTCTAGAGAAACTAGCAAGCAGAATAAATAACATGGGAGGACGAGGACATGATGAAATCAAAATACCCTTACTTATTGGAAGCTAAAGAGGAAGTCAAGAAAGAAGAATTGGGACACTAATAGGTATGAGTGATTGAATACTTAGTGTGTTGTTAAAGTTTGCATAAGTAAAGGTTTAATCTTGGTTAAGCTATCCAATTGTGCAAACATTTGAGGACGAATATTCCTAAGAAGGAGGATATCACACCCCTCATCTTACAATACTAGTATTATGCAAATGAAACATGATATGATTTGGTCAAATTAGTGCCCATTTTTAAAAGTGTTTGAATCTCATGTTATAGGGCGATATATGCGTCTAGCGCTTAAGAGGGTCGAACGTATTTATGTTTTGTGTCAAATTAAGCAGATCACTACCCTAAACAAAGTGCAAGAATTGAGGTGCTTATAGGATTTAAGAAGCTAGCAGGTGAGTCACCTACTTGCTTAGCTTAAATTTACTAGTTAAATGGAAACGAGGCCCGATGTCAAATTTGTCCAAGTCCAATTATGAATAAAGTCCATATTAAGGGTGTAATTTTAGCTTGTATTTTAGCATCATAAATGAACTTTATTTTTAGCCCAATATGAATAATAAATGGGTCCCACTACACCACAACCCACTTGGGTAATTGGGCCCAAACTATGTGAAGAGGAATTTGGAAAATGGATAGCCAAGGCCCATCAACTTTGAGACCCATTTAGGCCTAACTGTGAGGGCCAAGCTACTGCCTCACTAGATTAATAATATGTGGTATTATGTGATAAAAAGGTAAAAAGAAATTCGGCCAAGAGACTCTTTAAAAAGGGTTCAAAATAGCTCCTTAATTCATTTTCCCTTGAGACAATTTTTCAGCTTTCCTAATGACTTTTGTTTGCTCTTTGTTTCACCTCACAAGGCAGCCTACACAACTTTCTAGGGTTGTTGAAGAAAACCTGAACCATGAAGGCTAAGGTAAATGGAAATATCCATGTATTTTTTATACTTATCCCATGACAAACAAGAAGTATATGCTAGTTATGTTTGTGCTAAAATTTTTGATAGCATATGTCCTAAGGTTGTTGTGACCTTTTCTTATTGTTCAAGAGGATTTTCTCTTCTTTGTTGGCTGAAATATGAAGTAATACTTATGTTTTAACCAGGTTTAGTTTGTTAGTAATGTACATAGCTACTTCACCGCTTTTATAGTCTACGAAAGTGAGTTCTTGTGTGATATCGTAATTGTGCTCGTAATTAGAACTTGTGGGCTGATTGATTAAGGACTATGGTCTCACATTCTCTACCTATTTTAAGGACTATTTTTGAATTGTTTTAGGTCTGTTTGTATGTGCAAATGTTGTGGCAATAGTTTGGTTGAAGTTGGTAAAGTTTTGAAATTGTCAACGTCGTAACGCAACGTTATGCCGCTTATTTGTATGTTTCATAAAATTGTTATGTGTTGTGATTTGTGGGTTGTTATACAACATTTATGGCACTAGAATAGGATGCACATGATATGTATATGAGAATGTATATTAGAAAATATGATTCGGGGAAAAAAGGTTGAAAGAATATGTTCGGGTTTATAAACACCCGCTTACTGCCCATATGTTGTTTTTTTATGACATTGGGCTGCTAACATGTATCTATTGGATGCTAATACTAGTTTTATCACCTAATATATTGTAGATAAATATGTAAAGGAAGAGAAGGTTATCTCTAGGTAATAGCGAAGTCATACAGTGAGGTATGTAAGGCTACTGGAGTTCATATTATTTGGCATGAAATGTAGATCCCTCCTTGGCACATAAAGGCACTTACCAACTCCGACACAACTACTAATTGTGTCTCTATTGTTTCACAAGTTCATATGCTTCAATATATAGTTACCTTCAAACCTACATACATACTTGGATACTAAGTTTCATGGGTTCTTATTGCTAAATAAAGTTCACGAGTTGTTTCATCTCATACGCATTTCATTATTTATGTAATGTACTCTTTTCATTTTCATATTATCTTGTATGATTATCTACATATCACATGCTACATATATAGCCCTACAGCTCTAATATTATGACCAAAAAAGAATTATCTCAAAGGTAATTGAAAAGTAAAGTATATTGCTTATTGATGGGTGGTAACCAGAGGGGTGGAAGAATCACCTAGCCAAGGTTGATCCTATCATAGGGGTAGCCCAAGAGGTTAAAGGAAAAGCCTAGCTAGGGTTGATCCTGATATAGATTTACCACTGATCAGCTAGTCATTTGTACTATATGTTGTGCACAGATTATACAGTAAAGGTAAAGTAATAAAGAGAAGATAAAGTATATGATCCGACCGTACAACTAAAGGTGGTCTCTTATCCTATACCAATGAATAGTTTCATTTGAGTTGTTACTTCGTATACAGTATTTACTGCCTTACATATTCAGTATGTTATCTCGTATCGACGTCCCTTACAAGGGATCTGCATTTCATGCTACAGGTACAGGTACTAGTAGATCTCCTCAGTAAAAGTACAGGATATCTAGCTG
The DNA here is from genome assembly GCA_025642045.1 of Solanum sejunctum. Lineage (NCBI taxonomy): Eukaryota > Viridiplantae > Streptophyta > Magnoliopsida > Solanales > Solanaceae > Solanum > Solanum sejunctum. The sequence goes on along the minus strand of JAOTQJ010137460.1, from coordinate 10,923 downwards.
CTATTACCAAGCTCCAGGTTGCTTAGGAGCTTTGTGTGTGTCTAGAGCTTATATTTTTGTATTGTACAATTAGTCGAGGCAGGGCCTATCCCGACCCTTGTCAGATACTTTTTCTTATCTAGAAGCTTTGTAGACTAGGTAAATTAATGTGTGGTTATATCTCATACTTAAACATCGTTGCCCCAACTACTTAGCCATATGCATTTTCTTTTGGCTTGTGATCACTATTTATCTTCTTAAAGGCACTTCAAATGTTGAAATCACTTATAATACATATAGAAGCACATAGATACAGGTTGATTCTCCTGAGCCTCATCATCCACGAGTGCCAGTCCGCCCCAACGGGACTTTAGGCGTGACATAGGTACCAAGGTAGGTTTTGTATACCCAATATGGATGACTTGAGAAAGAAGGTGTTAGATGAGGCTCATAATTCTTTCCTATTTTATTCACTCCGGTTCTACAAAGATGCGTAGAGATTTGAGAGAAGTGCTTTGGTGGGATGGTATGAAGAGAGACATTGCTAAGTTTGTATCCAGCTATCATAATTGCCAACAAGTGAAATCTGAGCATCAAAGGCCAGGTGGCTAGCCCAAGATATAAACATTCCTACTTGGAAATGGAAGGAAATTAAAATGGATTTTGTTATTGGGTTGCCTAATACTAGAAAGAATTTTGATTCTATTTGGGTTGTGGTTGATAGAATGGCAAAGTTGACTCATTTCTACCAACCAGAACTATATATGGTGTCGAAGATTGTGCTAGATTGTACATTCACGAGTTGGTTAGATTGCATGGGATGCCTTTTTGTATCATTTTGGATCATGGTGCTCAATTTACTTCTCACTTTTGGAGGTCTTTCCAAAGAGGTCATGGTATCAAGGTAAAGCTTAGTATGACCTTTCACCTTCAAACGGATGGCTAAGCCGAGAAAACTATCAAAACTCTGAGGATATGCTTAGAGTTGTATTTTGGAGTTTAAAGGTAGTTGGTATGAACATCTTCTGCTCATTCAGTTTACTTACAATAATAGCTATCATTCAAGTATTGGTACAGCTCCTTTTGAGGATATCTATGGTAGATGTTGTATGCCCCCGGTTGGATGGTTTAAGGTGGGCGAGATGGCTTTATTAGCCCCTTACATGGTTATGGAGGCCATAGAGAAGGTGATGATGATAAAGTAAAGGTTAAAAATAGCCCAAAGTCGACAAAAGTCCATTGCCGATGTGAGGTGAAGGGATCTTGAATTTAAGGTTGATGATTGGGTCTATTTGAAGGTCTCACCCATGAAGGGTGAGGTTCATTTTGGTAAGAAAGGTACATTAAGTCTAAGATTTGTGGGTCCTTATAGAGTGTTGAGGAGGATGAGTAAGGTGGCCTATGAGTTGGAGTTCCCTAATGATATGAACGTGGTTCATCTGGTCTTCCATATGTCTATTTTGAGGAAATATGTGGGTGACCTAAGTGCTATTATGTCTTTAGATGTCATCAGTTTTGTTGAAAACAATTTGATTTATGAAGAGGTTCTAGTGGAAATTTTGGATAGACAAGTGAATAGATTGAGGAACAAGGATATTGCTTTCGTCAAGGTTCTTTAGAGAAACCAAGTTGAGAGTTCTACATGGGAAGCTGAGGCGGACATGCAAAATTGATATCCCTATCTCTTCTATTCTACTCAAGCCTAAGGTACTAATTTTGAGTCCCCTTATGTCATTTGCATGATTCATGTTTATGTTGACATGTCTAAGGTGATTTTGACAATTATGTTGACATTTTTGAAATGATGTTTAACTACATTATTACATTCATGCGTTGGGTAGAAATCATCTTGGTTACTTCTCTTATATACGTTTCTTTCACATTCGAGGATGAATGATCCCAAGCGGGAGACATCGAAATGCCCCAAAAATGCTCGAAAATGTGCCTCAGAAATGCCCATAATCATAATTTTCATAAATCTCAAAATTCATGCATGATATCTAAAATCTGACTTCATATTCATGATCATTTGGCAAAATTATGTGAAGAATGGATATAACATAAATTTTAGAGCATCCGTTGCAAAATTAGATTTTTTTCAAGTTTGCGCAAAATAGTAAGGGTCTGCGACACTGGCGCAACGCGGCCAAGGCACGAACCAATGTATTTGTTGCCATTTTTTTACATTTCAGTCCAAGTCCTTGGGGTCTTGGTCCTAAGTATTCCTATTCATAAAATCACCTATACTTAGTCATATTTCAACCCCATATAATTAAAGACAATCCCCAAATCCCTCTCTGAAACTTAGTCAAATATTTCACCCAAATTCAAGTATCCCAAACTCTTTTTCAGATCTCAAGGAATTCATTCATGCTTCAAGTTCTCATCCAAATTTTCATAAAGGAAATCCCCAAATTTGAGGTATGTAGGTTTCAACCATTGGGTCCTTTAACCCATAGTTCCCAACCTTCCTTTTTAAGTAAATTTCTTATTTTCGAGTTGATGTATCTACGGGTATTTCTTATTATGAATTTGATTATAAACTATGTTGGGGTTTCATGAACTGTGAATTATTTAAGAATATTCTAAGCTATGAATCTATGATCTATCATGAGATTTGATGAGGGTTCTCAATGTATCTTGCATGAGGATGTTACCAAGTGTTCGTGGATTGATTTACATTAAGTTTTCTCACATGATTTCACTCTTGAATTGCATGATATTAAACTAGCATTAGACACCCACCAAGTCTTTGATAAAATCTCCGATTATGGATTCTTAAGTTATTGATGATCTAATGTATGGCTTATCAGTCAAGTGACATTATGATGTTGAAAGGAATTTATGTATATGTTGAATTCATGAAAAGTATCTATAGTGTGCATGCTGACCTCACCTTATTGAGGGGTTGATATGCCTCAACCACTTTGATGGGGGGTGCCATGCCCATCTACCATGTTCAGGGGTATATACCTTGACAACATTGATAAGGGGTGACATTCCCATCTACCATGTTGAGGGGTATATACCTTGACCACTTTGATGGAGGGTGATATGCCCATCTACTATGTTGAGGCGTATATACCTTAACCACTATGATGGGGGTTGACATGCCCATCTACCAAATGAGGGGTATATACGTCAATAACCTTCCAAGGGGGTGACATGCCTTGGATTCCAAGTACTAGTTGGCTTGGTCTATGATGATAGTCTCTTGCTACACATGTAATATATTCTACACAAGCATGTTTTATTCAAGCATTCATCATGCATGCCATATTATTATTATACTATCTATTTTCTATGTTTATACATTTTGACTATGTTGTGTATCTCTTATTGCATTGCATCCTACATACTTAGTACATTCAAATGAACTAACACATACTCTATGTCTACACATAGTTACAATGTAGGAACCGGAGCTCCTCACGATCATCCTCCCCGTGGCTAGTTATGACATCTTTGAAGATAAGTTGTGGTGAGTCCTTAAGTTTGGGGACATTAGCTATACTACTCTTGCTTATGCTATTTTTTTATGTTGAACTATTGATACTATTAGTGTGAGCTCGGAAAGTGTCTTGGCCCCTGCTCAAGTTTATGTTTAGAGATTTTGTTGGAGAAGTGATCTATTTATGCTTTGTTCTTGACTCTTGGTTGTTTATGGTTATCTAATATTCCCCTTACTTCCTTTATCCTTATTTTTACTCTCTTGTTGTTATCTAATTGTTTTCGCGACCGACTATGTGTAAATGATATGCTAAGAGGCTTGCTTGGGTCCTTTCAGGTTTCCTCGCCATGTAATATCTAGGCCCTAGGTTTGGGTCCTGACAGAGGGCATCCAGTGCAGATGATGATGATGGTGCGATAGAAGACTCTACCTCTGATCTTTCCTTAGAGCCTTGCTCCTCTCCATATGGATTCATTCATGGTAGAACACCGCCTACCTCCTTAGTCTAGGGAGAGTGAGCAACAGGAGCCAAATTACGCCCAGTTTCGGTAGTGGTACAGGTCTATGGTACAGAAACCTCTGGGTTCAGTGTAACATCTAGGACCTCTAGTGAACCACTCAGCTGAGTGGTCTACTTCTCATTCCTGAGCCTCTCCTCATGGCTTGGATCTTAGTGAGTTTATCTTTAGGAGTCATCATAACTGAACCATAGACATATGCGTACCATGATTAACCTCAAAATCAAGAATTGAAATGCAAGAATTCATCTGAGTTCAGTTGCAGAAGTGTTTTAAGATAGCACCTTTACGGGCTATAGTGGATACTACGTGCTGTAAAGATCCTTCGTAAACTAGTGGTCACAATAATTTTAGTTAATGGAAAAATCTACGACAAGGTATGACTGGTAAAATGGTGTACGAGTCATAGACGAGTTCATGGAAAATTCCAGTGAGTAATTAATTTCAAGAAGGGATCGATGAGACCTATTTACGAGTTGTAAAGTGATCTATGAGTCGTAGAAGGTCTCATCTGATGGAAACTCTGAGACATCAGGTTTCTGGAATTGTGCATGAGGGCAATTATGACTCGTGGATTACTCCATGAGCGATATAAGCCGCTCGTGAATCAGAAAACTCAGTCACCTGAGTTTCTAAGTCTATCACACTAACCCCAAAAGACTATTTTCAACAAATAAATTATCAGCATTGAAGCAAGACACATGTACCGACATGATTTACACATCACATCCTTCACCCCCAAAATGTTCAACACATATACACCCTATCGAAGGTGATTTAGCAAAAATTATCTGATAAGTCCGATCAGTTCTAATGGATTCAAACAAGATCGTGTGCCTATGTTATCACCACAAAGTCATGATCACAAGAATTCAAACATATAAGGTTGAATGACAAAATAGGCACAAGCAATTATCATTCACACAAGGTCATAGTACCTAATTTTGGACTTTAATTAACAATTCAAATATAGGCAACCTATCTTTAACTAATACATTAAAATTCAAACAATGATTTGGTTTCTAAACACTATACCCATTATAATATTCAAATCAATCATTCCTACAAGGAAAATTAAGGGTTATAATTAAACAAAAGACATACTAAGAATTTAGATCAACTTGAAGAAGAGGTAGGAGGTGAGTGGTCAAAAAACCCTATATGGTCGGAATTCATACCAAAAAAGGGAGTTTGTTACCGGAATTGATCGAATAAAAGAGGGCATGGGGTAGCTTGGGTTGATCGGTAATTTTAGGTCAACAGTGGGGTCAAATAATTTGACCCTTCTATTTATATGTTGACCGATTCAAGCTGAAAGTTACTGGGCCTAACTCAATAAAACCCTGATTATGGGCATAGAGGATTTTACAGTTCGTAAATCATAGCCTCACAGAAAACCCAAACCCTACTTTTCAGGACTAGGTTTCACAGATGAATCTATCAGTCGTAAAAGGTTTTACGGCTCGTAGAGGTGGTCATTCAACCCTTAACACTTAGCAAATTTTTAGAAAAGTTATCTGGGTCCATAAGCCCAATTCATGACTCGTATTTTAATCTATGAATCATAAAGTTGGCTCATGGTCTAGAGTGCATGATTTCTTGCTTACTGGAATTCTATATAAGGTGTGGTATGGGTCGTAAAGTGATTTACGACCTATAGACCTAGTCGTAGAGACTCAACCTGATGCTCTTCTCAGTTAAATTGGCTGACTTAGTCTTGTACCTGCATAATCTTTACAAAATACACTGTTACCCTATATGCAACTAGCCCAATTTCAAAAACTACAATCAAAACACAAGAAAATAAACTAACTATGAATTTGAAAATTGAAAAATGAAGCTATAACTATTCTATTACATCAAAAAACTTGGGTTGCCTCACAAATAGTGCTTGATTTATAATAGCGGCATGACTCAGAAAAAGTGGTTACTCAGACTTCACTAATCACCCAGAATTCACTCTTTAACTCATTCAGATGCTTCATGTATTAATGTATATCAAAGACAACTTCTTCATCATTCAATCTAAACTTGAGTTGACCATCTTCCAAATCAATTAGGGCTCGTCCAGTAGCTATGAAGGATCTTCCCAAGCTGATTGATATGTCAAAGTCAACTTCATAGTCTAGGATCACGAAGTAAGCATGGAATATGACCTTCTTAACTTTTACAGACACATCATATAATATCGCCACAGGCTTCCTCACTGTGACATCTGCCATCAATAACTACATGGTAGTAAGTGTAGGGGCTCTCGGTTCAAGCTTCTTGTAGATCGCAGAGGGCATTAGATTGATATTGGCACCTAGATCATATAGTCCCCTTATGAACTCTAAATCTCGAATGGTGCAAGGTATGGTGAAAGCACTTGGATCTTCATGCTTCTTAACCAAGGATTTCATAGTTATAGAACTGCAATGTTGAAGCTCCTGAGAAAGCTCCTGACTCACAGTACACTTTTTGGTGACCAAGACCTTCATATACTTTTTGTCACAACCCAAGCCTAGGGCCTAGCCGTGACATGGCGAATGGGGAACCCGAAGAAACCCCAAACAAGCCTCTTAGAATATCATTCACACATCCTTGGTTACGAAAGTAAAATAAACAACATAAAGGATATCAATAAGGGAAAGCGGACTAAGGAAAGTCTTTGATAATCATAAAACATTCAAGAGTCAAGCACATAGCATAAGTACATCAAATGTTCCAACAACATCTCTAACATAGATTGGAGCAGTGGACAAGACATTCTCCGGGCTCACCCTCATAATAACAAATGTTCAACATGAAGAAGTCTCAACATAGCAAGAGTAGTAAAGATAGTGTCCTCGGATTTGAGGACTCAACAAATCTTATCTTTCGAAGTACCAAAACTAGCTACGTGGAGGATGATCAAGCGGTGCTCCACTCCTTACATGGTAATATCATGTAGGCATAGGGTATGCATTAGTATGTTTGAATGTACTAAGTATATAGGATGCATATACAACAAGACATAAGCCAATATAGTCAAATGCATAATCATGAGCAATGGATAGGTACAATATCAATATGGCATGCATGATCAATGCTTGAAGTAAAACATGCTTCTAAATCATATAATTTGCAACATATATATTACATGTGGGAAGAGACCATAACCAACATAAACCAAGCGAACTACTACTTGGAAGCCAAGGCATGTCACCCCGTTGGAAGGTGATTGAGGTATCTACCTCTCAACAAGGTGATTGGGCATGTCATCCCCCAACAAGGTGGTACAGGTATCCACCCTCAACATAGTGATTGGATATGTCACCCCTAACAACGAGGTTGAGATATCCACCCCCTAAACATGGTTATTGGGTGACAATATGGTGATTGGGCATGTCAGCCCCTAATAAAGTGGTCAAGGTATCCACCCCTTAACATGGTGATTGAGTATGTCAACCTCCTCCACAACAAGGTGGTTGAGGCATGTCACCCCCTCAACAAGGTGACTGGGCATGTGACCCCCTAACAAGGTGTGGTCTACTTGCAACACCATAGATACTCTTCATAAATTCAATGCATGCATGTAAGCCCTTAATCATCATAAAGCCACTTGGCTTGTAAACCATGTAATAAATCATCAATAACGTGAGAATCCTTGTCAAGACATTTTATCAAACACTTGGTGGGTTCATAATGTGTGTTCAAAATCATACAATTCAAGAATAAAATAATATGAGAAAACTCAATGTAAATCAACCCACCAATACATAGTAAAACCCTTATGTATGATACCATGAAATCCATCATCAAATCTCATAATAGATCATAGTTTCATAGCTCAAAACATGAATAGCCTCAAAAGACAAAACGAATTCATAATATAAGCTTGAAATAGATAGACATGCATAATCAATTAACATTTCATAAAATCCCAATATAATTTATAATCAAAATCCATAATAAGAGATACCCATAGATGATACAACTTGAAAACATACAATTTTCATAAAAAGGAAGATTGGGCTCCATGGGTGAAAGGACCCAACGTGTGAAACCCACATACCTCAACTTCGATTTTCTTGAGATGAACTTGAAGAGAATCCTTGAGTTCCAAAGTTAGGCTTAAAATCCTTAAAATTTGATTAAGATATTTGGTTAAGTCTTGGAGAGGTTTTTAAGAGGGTCTTGAGTGATATAGAGTTGAAACATGGCAAAGTATAGGTTTTTTCAAGCATAAGTGGGCATGGGCTATGACCATAATGCCCTTGGCCGAGATAGAAAAACTAAGGAAAACCTTACACTTGTTCGCGTATGGTCTATGATGTAGACCCAACATGAAGGAAAAAGCTATACTGCTCCACGCCCCTAGCGCGTCACCGCACCTAAGGGCACCATTTCCTCCTTGGGAGAAAACCTCCAATTTACCATCTCTCACCAAGGCCTTCAATTCTAGCAAGGCGGAGTCTTGTTTTGCCTTTATCTCCTCAATCAAGGAAGACTAATACTCATCAACAACCACTACACCATAATTGTCAACTTCAGTAAACCTTACTTGCAATCCAGCTAAACGGTGAACCTCTCTAGCCACCTCTTTTCCATCATCATCAACATGAACTAGACTACCCATAGACACCCTACTTATTACATTTGCCACAATACTAGCTTTGTCGGGGTGACAATGCACACTGATATCATAATCTTTAAGGAGCTCTAACTACCTACTTTGTCTCAAATTAAGATCTTTTTGGGGTGAATACATTAGAAAAGTTACTAGCCCCTTGAAGTTGAATAAAAAGGTCATCAATCCTTGGTAGAGGGTATTTGTTCTTTATGGTGACTCTATTAAGTTGCCGGTACTCAATGCACATTCTAAGAGAACCATCCTTTTTCTTCACAAATAACACTGCTGCACCCTAAGGTGACTTACTAGGCCTTATTAAACCCTTTTTCAACAAATCCCTCAATTTATCCTTCAAATCATTCAACTTTGCCGGAACCATACGGTAAAGGGGAATAGAAATGGGTTGACTATCGAGAAGGAGGTCTATACAAAAATCTATTTCCCTTTCAATAGGAACACTGGCTAGCTCATCAGGAAAGACATCAAGAAACTCATTAACCACCGGAACCAACTCAATAGGAAGGACTTTGGACTCAACATCCCTAATCCTCACAAGATGATAAAGACAACCGTTAGAAATCAACTTTCGGGCTTTAAGGCAAGAAATGAATCTACCCTTGACTACCATTACACGACTCTCCCACTCAAGGATGGGCTCATAGGGAATTGGAATTTAACTCTATAGGTTTTACAATCAATAGACACATAATATGCATGCAAACAATCCGTCCCAAGAATGATATCAAAATCCACCATATCTAATTCAATAAAATCACAAATAAGATTTTATGCAAGATAAACACGATACAAATTCTATAAACTCTTTTAGCAACAATGGACTCACAAATGGGGGTAGACACTTCATAAGGTTCACATAACAATTCGGGACTAACATGAAGCTTTTTGCCAACAAAAGGAGTAATAAAAAGAAGAGTGGCACTCGGGTTTATCAATGCATACACATCAAAATAAGAAACCTTTAACATACCGATAACAAGATTTGGCACCTCATCCACCCCTTGTCTCCCTTAGAGTGCATAGAATCTATTTTGCCTTGGAGCACCCCCTTGTTAGCCTCCTCTCCCATTTTAACCCGCATTTGCTCCTTAGACTTATGGACGACCAACTCTACATTTGTTTTGAGCGTAAGGATGATCTTTCACCTAATGACCCACTTCACCACAACCATAGCAACCATTAGAGTTCTTCAAGCATGGGCCATTATGGCTCCTACCACATCTTTGGCATATAGGGTTAGGAACCCCAACACCACCACCTTGGAATCTTGGATTGTCATTGGAAAACCTTCTATTAGGAGAATTGAAAGGCCCTTGGCCTTGGAACTTGTGGCATTGAGGAAATCGGCTACCCATGGAACCTTGAAATCCACCTTCAAGATAAGCCGTATTGGACTCACTACTTCTCCTTTTTCTAAGCTTTTCTCCCTCTAGTTGCTCGTTGTATGTCATGAGGCAAAAAAAAACCATATCACCCATTAACAATGGGGTACGACACTACTCATTGACAAAGTTTGAGACACCCGACACAAATTTGTTCATCCTTGATCTCGACTCGACAACCAATTGTGGGGCATACTTGGAGAGTTGGTTGAACTTAAGGGAATACTCCCTCACACTCATAGCACCTTGCTTGAGTTTCATAAACTCCATCATTTTAGCCTTCCTTAGCTCGATAGGAAAGAACTGCTTGATGAATGCAACTTTGAACTCCTCCCAAGGAATAGCATCATCATCTCTCCTCTCTGACTTCCATTTTTAAATCAAATTTGAGCCACCCCTTTGAGTTGGTAGGCTGCCAACTCAACTTTTTCCTCCTAATTGACCCCCATGATAGATAGCACTGTGTAGACCTTATCGATGAACTCTTAGGGATTCTCATCCATCTTGGACCATGGAACTCTAGTGAGTTCATTCTAGTAAATCCTTCATCCTAGAAGCTTGAGTGGGAGCATGAGGGTCTTAGACCCCTTGACGAATTTGGTTGGTCATAACATGAACCAACATTGTAATAGCATCTTGTAACTCATCTTGGGCTACCCCTCAACCTTGACGAGCTTGAGAAGCGAGAGGGTCGGTTGCTCCTCGGGTGTACGGGCTCTCCTTAGTCTTAAATTAGGAATCAACATGATCTGGAAGAGCAAAGAGCATTCATTAGAAAAAAGCCTTACACTTATATCTAAAGCATGATATAGACCATGAAGAAGTGAACATTTCCTAAAATGCCTCATAGCCTCCCATTCATAGTTGTGGTGCACTTCATAACCATGAATAAGACTCTAATCAACGTAGTGTATTGGATTTCGAGAACCATTAACAACTTATACTCTGATACCAAGTTCGTCAAAATCCAAGCCTAGGGCC
>JAOTQJ010137453.1:0-39189 GCA_025642045.1 Solanum sejunctum | reverse complement strand
TTCATCATCATTCCATCATCATATAGTTATTCAACTCATAAGACATGCATTGGACCTTCAATTCCTCATTAAATCATAACTAGACATTTTATCAAATACTTAGAAGGTGTGTAGTGCTAGTGTAAAACTATACAATTCAAGAGTGTTATCATGCTAGAAAATCCAATGTAATACCATCAATAGATACTTAGTAATATCGTCAAGCAATATACATCAAAACCCTTCCTTAAATCTCACATTAGATCTTAGATTCATACCCCAAATAACAGTAAAGCAGTCACAATTTCATAAACCCCAATATAGTATGTAGTGATTTTCATAATAAATAAGACCCATGAGTAGATCAAGTTTAAATCATACAAATTAGAGCAAAAGGAAGCTTGGGTATCATGGGTGAAAGGAATCCACGAAAGAAGCCCACATACCTTAGCTTCGGAGATGAATTTTATGAAGATTGGAGATGAAAACTTGAAGCTTGAGTGCAATCCTTAAGATTCAGAGAGGGTTTTGGCACTTGAATTTTGAGAGAAAGATAAGACTAAGTGTTTGAGTTAGTATTCGGAAATGTCTTATATGATATGAAAGAAAAATATGGCTAAGTATAGGTATTTTCACATATGGTAAGGCTTAGGCCCAAGAACCAAAAGCCTTGGACATAGATAGAAAAGCTGGACGAAATTATACTTAAAAATAACACTGGTGCAGATGTGCAGACCCACAATTTTCGTCAAATATTAAAATTTTGAAATTTGGTACGGTTGCTCTAAAATTGGGGTTAGATCAATTTTCTACTCAATTTGACCCCTTGAACAAGATTATGAAGTTGGATTTTTGATATCGTACATGGATTTTAAGATATGTGAAATTTACGATTCTGCACACTTCCAAGGCACATTTTCGGGCACTTTTTGGAGTGGTTACATCTTTCCACACCCTTGACAACTAGTATTAGGGATCCTTTTCTTTTCAAATTTGGGCACCAGTATTCTAGTAGAAGACAAAGCTCCCTCAATTCAGCTCCCTTGGCCCCATACTTACGATTTGAAGTCTCGAGGATACTCATTTGTAGATCGAGTGGAGTTGTCAATTTGGTCACCACTTTGGCTAATACCATAGAGCATTGCGAACCTCCGATTTCATATATAACCATCTTGAATAGCTTAAGGCATATTCTGAAATGTAATAGTTAAAATAAGAAATAAGTCATAGGAGACTTAACTCTCTCGCTTGACATAGATCAAAAGAAGGGAAACATTTCTTGATATGGCTCATAGCCTCTCATTTATAGTCATGGGGCACTTTACAACCATGAATAAGACTCTAATTATCGCGGTATGTTAGACGCTGAGGACCATCTACAACCTAGTGCTCTGATACCAATTTTGTCATGACTCAAACTAGGGCCAAGATGTGACATTGCGAATGGGGATCTTGGAGGGTCCCTAATCAAGCCTCTTAGCATATCATCACACATCCTTGGTTAGAAAGAAATTTACTTAACAACATGAGAATAATATAAGGGCAAGGGGCGAAGGGAACTATTTCATACCATATACATCAAGAGTCACAAGTGAGTCAAGCTTATAGTATCTTTACAAAACTTATCCAATAACACCTCTAAACATAGGACTTAGCAGGGGCTAAGATAAACAACCAGACTCACCCTTATAATAATAACAATAGGTAATCCAAATATACAAGATCTAGACTAAGCATGAGCATAAGAGATGATACATATTGTCCATAAGAGCTCACCAAAAGCTAACTTGAACAATCGATCTATCCACGTAGAGAAGAATCAATAGGAGCTCCGATTCCTACATAGTGATATCATGTAGGCATAAAGTATGCATTAGTACGCTTTAATGTATTAAGTATGTAGTATGCAATGCAATAATAAATAGGCATCATAATTAACATACATAATTAGGTATAGGTGAACATATAACAACATTGTATGCATGGATGATGCTTGGAGTAAACATGCTTATATGTAGAAAATATTACATTAGTAGGAATAGACCATCATCATAGACCAAGCAACTTAGTACTTGGAATCTAAGGTAGACCACCCGTTAGTAGTAATGAGGAATCAACCCCTCAATGGGTTGATGGCTTACCACCCCTATCTGATATGATTGAGGTATCAACCCCTCAATTGGTTAATGGATTACCACCCCCTTCCTAAGTGATTGTGGTATCAACCCCTCAATTAGTTGATGGCTTAACACCCCTATCCTAGGGGATTGAGGCATCACTCCTCAATTGGCTATGGTCAACTCACAACACAATAGACACTTCTAATGGACTCAAACTCACAACACAATAGACACTTCTCTTAGTTTCAATATATATAATATCCTTTCATTATCATAAAGTCACTTAACTCATATGCCAAGTATTAGGCCTTCAACAACTCAAGACACATTAATCGGATATTTTATCAAACATTTGTTGGATGTATAATGGTAGTGTAAAACCATGCAAGAAAACTTAATGTAAGACACCCACTAACACTTTGGTAACACCCTCATGTAACATAAATCAAAAACCTTCATCAAATCTCAAGATAAATCTAAGATTTATAGCTCACAACATGCTTAAACAGTCATACTTTTATGAAACCCCAACTTAATTCATAGTCAAATTCATAATGGAAGACCCATAAGTAAAATCAACTTAAAAATATGTAATTTAGTTAAAAGGAAGCTTGGGCACCATGAGTGAAAGGACCCAATGGTTGAAACCAACATACGTTGAATTTGGAGAATCACTTGATGAAGATTGGAAATGGAGACTTGAAGCTTGAGTGAAATCCTTAAGATCCAGATGAGTTTTGGCACTTGAATTCTGGAGTAAAATATTAGTCTAGGTATTAGAGTGGGTTTTGGGAAATGTCTTGTATGATATGAAGGTGAAATATGACCAAGTATAGGTATTTTTATGCATGGGAGGACTTAGGACCAAGACCCAAAAGTCTTGGGCCGAACTCAAAATCACTAGGCAAAAATAACACTATTTCATTCCCTGGTCGCGTCGCACCAGAGGCATGGACCAATTCTAGATAAGGAATTTTGGTAATTTGAAATTGTGGTTTATTTGCTCTAAGATCGGGGTTAGACCCATTTTCCTCTTAATTTTTCCCTTGATGAAGAATATGAATTCAGATTTTTGATATCACGCGCAGATTTTAGGATATATGGAAATTATGATTCCGGACATTTTTGAGCCACATTTTCGAGCACTTTTTGGGGTCGTTTCATAAATGACTTTAAAGACATAAATTAAATATAGCCTATATCTCAATTTAATCAAATCAACACTAATTTAAAAGACCCAGATTTAAAGTAAGCTTAAAATTCATAAATTAGGAAGTAAGAAGTATTAGGGGTCTTCATGATTGACAGGTATAATGAATCAATCCCCCATACTTTAGATAACTAGAAGATTCATGAAGAAATTAATTTAAGAAGAAGGCCCTCATGTTGGATCTTCGATGTCACACTTGAAAGGAGTTCTTAAAAGAATTTTTTTTTTAGAATTCTAAGTAAAATAAATGAAATTGAATAAGGATGAAGGAGTATAGGTCTTTTCAGGGGTTTAACATGGGTTAGAAAGTTACAAATGACCCTTAAAAGTAACCAAAATTATGAGAAAGTCATTAATGAAATGAACACTAAATGTGACCAGGGGTCTCGTCGTAGAGTACCACAGCTCGTACAAAGCACCACGAAAGGATTACATTAGGGTTTGTGGTAGGGGTACTTTGATACTTACAAGAATTTTATACTAAGAACGTTACCACCAAAGGCTTCACAATCAATATAAAGGTGCATTGAACAAACAACAGTTTGTACAAATGACCCAAGTTTTGAGATGGTAATTTTATACTTAGTATCATATTTTTGAAAGAGTGCTTCATGAAACACCCCACCACAGCTAGGTTACACGAGACCCAACCACGACTAATGGTTGCTTCCATAGCCCGTACATCGTCTCTTGGTGACTTCCTTAGCCAATGCTTGGCTTGAAGGTTGGAGAAACTTCCAAGATCCCCTTCGACGACTAGTGGTGAGGAAGAAGACTCATCAAAGGTCTCATAGAGGGCCACCAAGTCTAAAATACCTTCTTAAGCTACACAAAGACATACAAAAGCATACCCATGGGTCACAAACCTCTGAAAACTTGATTTTAAGCATCAATAAGGTCTCACAAATTTTGAGTCCTTGCACTCAAAGTCTGAGGAACCAATCTCAAGTGATCCATATGCACCCGCTCACTTTAGGAATAAATTAGAATATCATCGATGATGACAACCACAAAAGTATCAAGGAATTGCTTGAATACCCTATTCATAAGATCCATAAACATATCTCGAGCATTAGTCACTCAAAATGACATCACCAGAAATTCAAAATGTTCATATCTAGTTCAGAAAGACATCATGGAAATGTCACACTCCCTAACCCTCAACTGGTGATAACTTGAACGGAGGTCAATGTTTAAGAAATAGGTAGCTCCTTGAAGTTGATCAAATAAGGCATTGATCCTTGGCTGCATATATTATTATTGATGGTCAATTTATTCAATTATCTATAGTCAATACACATCCAAAGCGACTCATTGTTCTTTCTCACAAATAACATAGGAGCACCCAAGGGCGATATACTTTGTCTAAAAAACTCCTTCTTTAACAAGTCCATCAAATAATCCTTCAACTTCTTTAATTCAGTCGGTGCCATATGTTAAGAAGGTATGAAGATAGGTTTTGTATTAGGAATGTGATCTATGCAAAAGTCTACTTCCCTTTCAGGAGGAATACTGGGAAAATCTTGGGAAAAATATTTGAAAACTCATTAACCACTAGAACCGACTCAAGAGTAGGTTATTTAAACTCCACATCTCTAACCCTCATAGTATGATAGATGCACCCTTTAGAAATCCTTTTCTTGGCCTAAGATAGGAGATAAACTAACCTTTAAAAGCGGAGTCACTACCCTCCTATTACAGAATAGGCTTATTAGGAAACTGAAACTTCACGTTGTAGATTATACAATCAATAGAGGCATAAGAATCATGCAACCAATCCATCCCAAGAATAATATCAAAATCAAATATCTCAAGTTCTACAAGATGATAAGGAAGGACCTTATGCAACACTAAAACCGGACAACCCTGATAGACCCTTAGGGGAATAATAGACTCACTCGTGGGAGTATAACTATAAAGGGCTCCCTCAAGATTTCAGGACTTAAACCAAACTTAAGAGCAAAAAGTGGACTCATAAAAGATAAATTTGTACTTAGAGCAAACAAAGTATAAGAATCAAAATCAAAGACTTTTAACATACTAGTCACCACATTCGAGGCTTTTTCCATCTCTTGTGGACAATGTAAGGCATAAAAGCTATTGTTTCTCAGAGCACCACCATGTGTAAATCTCGATTAGACTTGATCATCTTGAGCCACTTGACACTAACCTTTCATAGGAGCTTTGGGATAGTTACAAACCTTATGTCTTATATCGCTACATTGACAGCAAGCACCTATATCTTTTAAACATGCACCCGAGCAATTTCTTCCACACTTATCACATTAAGGATGCATTGGTCCGCCTCTAGCATATGCCTTAGTATGAGGCACTCTATTATTGACAATCGTTGCATTTGAACCTTGCTATGTTCGAAGTGACCATTTCCACCACCACTCCTAGAGTTTGTCAACCCACCATCATAACAGGCCCTCTTAAAATCCTTCATCCTTTCTTTCAATTTCTCCCCTCAATCGGTTCAACGTAAGTCATAATTTTTGAAATGTCAATCTCTCAAATAAGTATAGACATAGGATATTCTTTCATAACCAAATTAGATATCCTAGAAATAAATTTGTGCATTTTTGCACAAGGTCAACTACTAGCATAGGAGCATACTTTGAGAGCTTCATGAATTTAAAGGTATATTCCCTCACACTCATATCACCCTACTTGAGGTTGATAAATTATGTAATTTTAGCCTCCATAAGCTCAAGACTGAAGAAACAGTCCAAAAAGGCAAACTTAAACTCTTCCCAACCAACCCTATTATCGCAAACCTTCTCTATCAACTATTGGGTGTACCATACTTGAGCCACATCCTTAAATTGATAAGGAACTACTTTAGCTTTCTATTCTAAATTCACTCCCATGATAGTCAACACCTTAGAGAGTTCATCAATGAAATCTTCGGCATCCTCATCAGCTTTTGACCCATAGAACTCCGGAGGATTTATTCCAGTAAGATCTCTCACTCTAGCATCTAAAGTGGGGGCATGAAGATAAGGATTATAATACCTAACCTAGTTGATCACCACTTAAGCTATCATGGCAATGACAGTCCTGAATACATAATGAGTAATTGGTTCCACCATAGGCTCTTAGGAGACTTAGTCCTCATTAATTAGGGCCTGTCTTGGTAGAGGAGCTCTTCTTGGAGGCATCTTCTATAAAACCATAAAGGACAACATCAAAGTCAGGAAGTCTTAAGACATGGACCATAGCATGACATAAGAAATAATGAAGTGAGATAATTTCTATAATGCGATCATAGCCTCCCACTCATAGGTATGGTTCACTTCACACCTATGAATATATCTCTATTCGACGCAGCTAATATGCTATCAATAAATAGCACTTTTGATGCTTAAAATATGGAATTTTATGTGTTGTAAATATGATGTTAGTGGGGTTGATGTGTTTTTATGTTTGTTTTGTAAAATTTCAGGGTTGGCACTACGTTTTGGCTTAGTGTGCAGAAGTTGCAGAAAGTCATGATCCACGAGATCCTTTATAGAACATAGAATATTCTAGAAGCCATAAAATGGGTTTCATCTGCAATTCTATTGAAGGGTGCATTTCTAAAATTGAGTCTACACATATGTAGATGAGCCGTAGGAGACTTTACGAGCCATAGACTTGGTATCGTACCATGAGGATCAAAAGGTGAGAACTTGCTTAAATTCCATTAGACAAAGCCCCTACAAGCATTAGAATCTTATAGGATCCATAGAGGGGTATTATAAACGATAGTTTCAGAATTAAAGCAATAGTTCACGAAAGCCCGATCACGAGTCGTAAACTATTTATAAGGCTGGTAGAGCACCTCGTAGAACTTGCGGACCCAATTGTCCTAATATATTTTGGTTTTATATTTTAAACACTATAAATATGTTTTTAGGTTATTTTTCATAGAGAACAAAGGAAGAATAGTAGACAAATACTAGAGAATTTGAGAAACACTTGTAAAACAATATTTTAATATTCTAATTTCAATCTGTGATTCTCATTAAAGAGTTTTTGCATGTTCTTAATTCTCTTGTGCAAGTGCTCAATTATGTTATCAAATTCATAAGAGTTGTATTTACATTGATCATAAGTAGATAAATCAACATCTAGGATTGTGGGACCCATGAAGAACTAACAAGGTAAAATCTGATAATTGGTAATTCTTGAAAAGTGTGCACGTCTGTATTAATTAATTCTCTTCATGTTGACTGCTTTCTAATGGTGGCCAACATTATAAGCCACCTATTTTTATTAACTGGATCAAGATAGTAATGAATAGAAAAAGAAAATAACTAACAGGATTTAGTCAATGCTTCTCGTCTAATCAATCGAACATTGCCAAGGGGAGGTTGCATTGGGACAGTAGGTAAGGGTTAGTAATGTCACACTGTAGGGATAGGCCAAAATCACATAGTGAAATTCACCTTTCCCCTGGGCTAAAGATTTGGTGAACTTAACTTACCATTTTGCGTACTACATTCATTGGAAAGAATTCAGTTATCTTGTATTACTGAGTTATGAAGTTATGGAGAACACAATACCCTAATTCCTCTTCATATTAGCTTAACACTTGTCATAGCTTAGGATTACCTTTAATAGTTATTATAACCCCCCTCCTTTTGGGGAAATAAGCTGGTTAATCAACCAAAATTGCAATTTAATTCTTCTAAGTCTACCATATTCCCTATTGGATTTGATCCTAACATTGGTTAGGTTACATACCTTGACAATGGCCAGTTTAACCTAAAGGAGGTGTATCTTTGGCGACATCAAGATTTTAATGTTGTTGCCAGGTAATACGGCTAGACTTGTCAAATTCAATTAATCTAGGAATTAATCCTTATTTCACTCATTTTACATTATTTGTTATTTTGGTTTTCTTTTCAAGGTATAGTTGTAGTGTATGCCCAACACATGAAGTCAAGGCATACCCTTGATTCTGTTTGACCCAGAGATACAGAGAAGACATAAAAAAATGGCCCAAGATAGTGCAAACAACACGAAAAATGTAGCTTTGAATTGAAATGAGAATAAGAATGCAAATAATGACAACCTACTGCCTCTTGAGGACATTGCTCCACAATCACAAGACTTTAATGCCAAAGCATATCAGTAGAAAAAATATCGGATGAACCCTATAGCATTGGCAGTTACTAGAGCTATTATGTTACCACTACTATCGCTTGACATAACATTCATAGTCTCAAGTGGGTTACTTCAGATACTGCATAGTCATGGGTTTTTCATAGGCTAACCACTAGAGGATCCGCATAGTCATCTATAGATCATTGCTTTTTTCTACAAGAGTATGACGGGAACATATAATTTATCTATGGAATCTATGGGACTTTGTATCTTCCTATTATCTCTCATAGGCAATACAAGGCTATGGCTATCAAAGATCTTGTAGAGTTCAATCAGCAGTTGCGCTAAGTTGCAGAAAGCCTTTTGGGAGAGGTACTTCTAGAGATCGAAAAAGCTTAAGTTGAAAGACCAAATCAACAACTTTGAGCAACTTCGTGGTGACTAGATAAGTACTACATGGGTTTAGTTCCCAAAGTTCCTAAGGAATGTCCCAAACCACAAAATTTTTGATGATGCCTTGGTGGAGATCTTCTACGTGCCTTGGATGAGAATAATTAAGCATGTGCTAATACCATTATGTGGGCATGTTGTTAGATCAACCATTTTCAACGATTGGTGAAAAGATAGAAAGGGTGGCAAGACAAATTATTCTTGGGGGCAAAGAGACAGATCATCTACTAAGAGTTCGTGCACTATTAGTATTGGTTCAGAGCAAGCTAAAATAAATTAATAGATTATGCAAGAGCTTGCCTAAATCTATACAAGTTTAGAAGTGATGATACGCAAAATAAGGATTGAATTATTGCAGTTGTTCATCAACCTCTGCGAGCACCCATGTATAATAATCCCTACTATGAGGAAGACACTTGCTTCATTGCTGATCAGACGGGGGGATTCTGGACCAATGCCCAAGGGTCCAATCAAGACTATTAGCACCAAGGTCAAGGAAACCAAGGTCAAAAATATAATTGAGATGGAGCTCTGAGAGATGATCGTGGAGGTTACTATGATAGGAATCAGGTCCAAGACAGAGATTCAGATTGTGGACTCAGAGATACCTACAGAAATGGTCTTTATGTGCCACCACACAACCGCAATACCAGTGCTAGTAGTTCAAGAGTTAAGGACATATATCACCACCTACTCAAGTTAGCTGAGACATAGGATGAGACTTTGATGGCAAAAAAATCTTGCATCTCCTCCATAAAACCAGAAAATCGAGTCTTATTTTGTTGCTATAAAACAACTTGAGAAATAGTTTTGTCAAGTGTCAACTCAAGTCAATTAGGATTAGAGCGATTACACTGGCTAGCGACACACTTCATAACCCAAAGAATGAGGGGCAGTGGATGGTGGTTACTTTGCATGATGGCAAGAGTACTATTGATCCTCCAATGCCAGTAGATGAGGATGATGTTTGAGATGAGACAATTAAGGTTAAGGATGTATATACTAGAGATGATAGTGGTATGGATGAGGTGAGTGATGTTGGCGAGGTGCCATAGAAGCTGAAGCCCATTCCTAGGCGTCCTTTTCCCATCCCTTAGAGAATAAAAAGAAAGAGTAAAAGGGCAAGTTCAAGCACTTCCTCTCCATGATGAAATAGCTCTCCATCAACATCCCTCTCATTGAGGCATTGGAGCAGATGCCAGGGTATGAGAAGTTTATGAAGGACTTTGTTACAAAGAAGTACACTGTGAGTCAGGAGCGCTCCCAAAAGCTTCAACATTGTAGGCAATTACAATGAGGACCTTGGTGCAAAAGTGTGATGATCCCGATGCTTTTACCGTACCCTACACTATTAGAGATGTTTAGTTTGCAAGGGCATTATGTGATCTCAGTGACAACATAAATTTGATGCCCCTTGTCATCTTTAAGAAGCTACGACATGGAGCCTCTACTCTGATGAGCATGCGGTTGTTGATAGCTGACCACACGGTGAAGAAGCCTTTGAGGATACTTTATGATATGCTAGTTAACGTGGAGAAATTCATATTACCCAAAATCTTTGTTATCCTAGATTACAAAGTAAACTTTGACATCCTTATCATCTTGGGAAGGCCGTTCCTAGTCACTGGTCGGGCATAAGTGAATATAAAACCTGGTTAACTCAGGTTTAGATTGAACGATGAATAAGTTATCTTCGATATTTGACTATTAATGAAGAATCTAGATGATCTAAAGAAGGAGGTTTGGACACTTGGTGAAGTAACTAAGTTGTCCAAGTCATGCCTAGATAATAAATCAGGTACTACTTAGTAGGCAACCCAATGTTTTTCTTATGTAATAGTTGTAGTTGTTCTTTGTTTTTAGCTTTGGACTTGTAGGTAGTTTACTTTCTCGCATTTTTGTTATAATATTGGACATTAGGCTGATTGCAGATAGGCTAATAGTGCTTTTTGTGAAGAATGTGTAGGCACATGACTAAGTTGGCAATCTTTGACTAAAAATGCAGCATGAAGTGCCTCTGCGACTTGTTTTATAGGCCGTATATCTATCTACGACCTATAAAACATCTCTATAGACACTTCCAATGAGCAAAACATTGTACACTCCAATCCATAAGCCAACTTTATGGCACATACATAAAGTTATCTGTCTTCAATGGGGCTTGTGGATCCCAGGTAAGTTTTCTGAATTTTTGTACTAACTATTGAGGTTTTTACGACAAACTCTATGAGTCATGTCTTAATATACAACTTATAGACTGGTCTGTGAAACCCAGTCCTAAAAACTAGGGCTTATACCTATGAATGAAACCATGATTTACGAGTTGTAAAACACTCTATGGCTCGTATGGTTTCGTAGTGTCTAGGACCATTAGTTTTGACCGACCTGGTCAATATTTAAATAACGACATCAAAATAATTTGATCCTATTTTCCCCTAAATTTGCTAGTCAAACCTAGAAATCTACCCCTTCATATCTCTAATCACAGGTAAGAATCAACCCCACCCGTTTTCGGTGGCCTCAGAGTTTTATAGCCTCATTTTCTCCTTCGATTCCTTCAATTTTGTCACACAAATTGGTAAGTTCGCTATCTTTAGAATCCCTTTTATTTATAAAATATTATGTGATTAGATTAAACCTTAATTGATGGGTATGGTAGTTCGAGACGCGAACCCATGTGTAGTATTATTGTTATTGAAAGTCAAAATAAGTAGTTGCCATTGTGTGAATATGTGTTTAGGTCGGAAATTAGTGTACTTATCTTGTCTTGTGGTTTGAAAGATGTGTTTGAAAACAATGTGATCACATATCGTCTGAATTATATTGATTATATGCATTGAATATTTAGTGTGTGATGGCACATGTTTGTGATTTTGATGCTAATTCACTGAAACGAGGCCTGTAGGTTTGAGAAAGCATGTTAAGTGCTTTTCAATGGCGTATATATGGGAATTTGCACGTTGGGTGTTGGGTGTTTTGATACGATTCATATGGCGTAGTGTGTATTGCTTTGATGCAGATAAAGTGTGTTGAAAAAATCGTATGAAGTTCATATTGATGGACATAGAAACTCAGGTCACTGGGTTTTTTGTGGTCTACGAGGGTCTTTTATGGCCCATGGAACTTTTCACAAGCCGTAATTGCCCCTCGTATGAAATTCTAGAAACTTGAAGTTTTTGCGAACCCATCAGACGAGACATTTTATGAGTCAAAGATTATTTTATAGCACATGGATATGTTTCATGGATCCTTTCTTGTAAAAGTTTAGACAGTAAAATCATCTATGACTCAAGGTTAGGGTTGAATTCTCTATGGAATACATAGACTCATGAATATTCACAAATAAGCAATTCAAATAATTAAACAACTCAATTCCCCGAAAGGGGGAGGGGGTTGTAATAATTGATAAGAACGTAAAATAAACAACCTATTGTGGGACAACATCAATAATAGAGAGCAACTAGTGTATTGTGTTTCCCATTATTCACCAACTTGGTATCCCCGGATAACCCAATTCTAGTTCAGAGCATAACATGCAGGACGGTAATTTAAGGTACCAAACCATTTGCTCAAAGTAGAGAGGTGAATTTCACTATGCGACTTAGCCCATCTCCGTAGTGTGCAAGACTAATCATTACCTATAAGTCCTAGTCAACCTCCTTGGCCCAGTTCGGTTGATTAGATAAGAACATCTGATTGAACACTGTTAATATATCTCTTTTCCTAATCATTACGAGCTTGGTCAAATAAGAGATACTAGGCATGCTCTAATGTTTGCCACCACTACAAAACATGAAAAATGAAGAGAATCAATTAATACATACAAATACCCGTTCCGAGAATTGCAAATTATTCAGGTTCACTTTGTTAGATCTTTATAGTTCCCATAAACCTAGTTGTGGATTTAGGTACTCACGCTATGGGTAGATGAAGAAATTATGAATTGAGAAAACATAATTAGACATTTACTCAATTGAATTGAGGATCAAGAAAACCAAAATTGATTGAAAATAACAAGATTTGAAGATCAAATTAACTCACAAGTGTATTCTCTAAATTTTCTCTCTATGTATTGTATTCTAACCCTAAATACAATTAAACTGATAGCTCTTCATGAATAATGACCTAAAAATACTATATATAGTTATTACAATTAAGTCCTTAATAAAATAGAAAACTGACCGGCAGACTCTATGAAAGGTATTACGACTCGTAATGTAATTTAGGAGTCATAATAGGTCTCTCATAGTCACCCTCTGGGATATTAGACTTCTCTTCTACAAACCAACTTCACGACTTGTAAATTCATTTATGACTCATATTTTAGATTCGTAGACTTCAACTACTTCAAATTATCCCTCACTGCAAATCTTTTCGAAACTTGTCTGTACAACTCAATAACTCATATAGCGGTATTGAATCATTGAACTTCATATATCATCCTTCACTAGAATTTGTCACGAAACTTTCTCTACGATTCACATAATGCTCTACGAATCCTACAGGGTCTCGTAAATCACCAAAAACCAGAAAACTCTATAATTTTGCCCCAAATCATAGTCAACTTGCTTTCCTACAAACCTAAACACAGAACACATTAAATAAAACATAAATGTTGCATTGGGAACATAAAAAAACCTAAGTTTTAGGCATCAAAAGTGTTGTATTTCGAGAACTCATCAGCAACATCAACTTAAAATTGTTGCTTGTCCTTAAGCGATGACTCAATCTATATGGACAATGTAGTAATACATAGAGCTCAACTCAATGATGTGCATCTAATACAATTCAAACTCAGGTACACACATCAACTTTTCAAAATAGGATCAGATAGCTATTTAGCAAATCAATGCAAACTAGTGCATGTGACAACACAACAATGACAAGAAAGTGAATATCAATAGTCTACAATCACTGAATAATCCAAATGCTAACAATGCTGTGAAGACCCCAGCCTAGGGTCTAGACATGACACGGCGAATGAGGAACCCGAGGGAACTCCAAACAAGCCTCTTAGAATATCATTCATAGTCCTCAATCGCAGAAGGAACATAAATATCAAAAAATGATATAATTTAAAAGGGAAATGGGACTAAGGGGAGTCTTTGATAATCACAAAGCATAAAAGAGCCAAGCTCATAGCGTAAACGTAACATAGTATCCAACAACACCTCTAACTTGGAATGGAGTGGAGGCCAAGACACTTCCTGGGTTTACCATCGTGATAACAAGTGTTCAACATAAAGAAGTCTCAACATTGCAAGAGTAACTTAGATATTTTGCTTGGACTTGAGGGCTTACTAATGCTTTTCTCTGAAGTACCAAACTAGCCACATGTAGGATGATCAAAAGGAGCTTCGGTCCCTACATGGTAATATCATGTTGGAATAGTGTATGCATTAGTACATTTGAATGTACTTGTATGCAGGGTGCAATGCAAAAAGGATATAAGTCATCATATTCGAAATTCATACATATAAGAAGTAGATAGAACCTCTATATGAAATGTATGATCAATGTTTGTAATAAAACATGCTTGTAAATCATTCAACTTGCATAATATACAATACATATGTGAAAGGAGACGTTCATCGACATGAATAAGACCAAGAGAGATATAACTTAGAATCCCGATGAATACGCCCTCATCGATAAAGAAGTGCTCTACTTGCCAAGGTAAACCATACTTCACCTTATGGGAACATGACCTATTTCGTATGAAGTAATACTCTGTACAAGAACATGACCCATTTCGAAAGGGATTTTATGATAAAGTGCACTAGATGGATCCACTATTATATCAAGGGTAATATATAATCTTATGGTGGCACATAGTTTAGAGACTAAATACTTTACATAAGGACCTCTTGAGTCGAGCCCCCATCTTAAGCCTCAATCAGTACTAAGTCAAATCTTACGGAATAGTTGAAATAATCATGCTTTAATCATAACATGAATAGCTTGTCAAAACTTGACTTAAGTAGCCCATAACATACTTGACCTATAGTAATAAGACTAACTTGAACATGAGAATATATCATAATCATACATAAATCCTTGCTTTAACATGAATGACTCACAAGAGGTAAAAATCATGAAAGAGAGCTTCACTTGATACTTGTAACATCATAGATACTTTTTTTGAATTCAGTACATGATGGAAAGCCCTAAATTATCATGAACTCATGATGATGGTCACACTCCAATAAGAAAGCGATCACTTCCAGTAATTAACGCAACCGAGGTTAGGGTCGAATTCACAGGGAATACAGGGCTTGACTACAAGACTTCACTACTAATCATTTCTAGTATTTATGACTACAATATCTAAATGGGTGGGGTGGTGGGTTTTATTTGTGATTAAAAAATAAACTAAAACAAACACTAACTGTATTGCAAGGAAAAACTCAATTTTGGGAACAATTTGAGAATTGTGCTCCTCATTGTTCGTCGACTTGATTACCCTAGATACATAACTATAATTTGTGAGTTGTATGCAGGATAGTAACTTAGGTTCTTCCAGCCCTCTTGTGAATGTGAAGGTTGAATTTCACCATGGCGCTTAGTCAACCACCATGGCGTGCCAATTGAACTTGCCAATAGTCCCAGTCAACGTCCCCTTTCTCAGGTTTGGTTGATTGCACGAGAACACATTAATCGATTTCTGTCATCTATTTCCCTTTTCTTATTCATCACTACCTTGG
This sequence comes from Solanum sejunctum, assembly GCA_025642045.1. NCBI lineage: Eukaryota > Viridiplantae > Streptophyta > Magnoliopsida > Solanales > Solanaceae > Solanum > Solanum sejunctum. The sequence goes on along the minus strand of JAOTQJ010137453.1, from coordinate 23,632 downwards.
TTGGGATCGTTATAATAGGAAGGGTTTGGAGTTGGCCACCACCAAACAACAATAAAAATGAAGGGAAATAGATAATACATGCAAAACCCTAATCATACAAATGCAAGAAAACTTGGTTATTTCAAGTCAACTACCCATGGTTCCCACAACCCCAAGTTGTGGGTGCTTAGCTATTCATGGATAAAGCAAAAGACACAAGAATATAATAGACATAGTTGAGAGTTTCACCAATAACAACAAAGGAGATAGGCACCACATGTTGCAAACCCACAAGCCTTATTGATCAACAATGAGTACAAGACAAGATTTGCAATCTCAAAAATGGGTTTTCCAAGAGAGAAAAATAAACTACCCAAAAAACCTACGAAAAGCTTCAAAAATGTAATTTTGAAATGTGAAATGTCTACTGGTCGAACTCTCCAAAAAAAAACCTAACTTAAACTATATATCATATCTACAAAATAACCCTAGGATTTACATCGAAAAGATAGTTGGTAGCTGATAAATCTCATAATCACGACACATAAGATGACCTATGAGTCGTAGTCGGGGTCTCATATCAGGTTCTTCGCATCTTGGACTGAACTGGTATGACCCATAGGTACAAATTGTTATTTGGGCTACGACTCGTATGTTTGTTTCGTATTGTTAGTCCTCAGGTTTTGGTCCAACATTTTGGCTATCTGATTTTTGCTACGAGTCCACCTATACGAGTCATAGTCTGTATTATGACTTGTAGGCTAGGCTTGTAGGGATGACCTTCACTTTGCAGATTTTTGATTTTTGGTCTCTGATTCTTGCTACGACACAACCTATGACTCGTAGCATGAGCTACGACTCATAGGTTGGCTTGTATGGCTTATGCTTCAGCAAAATCTGCAACTTATCTTCAAAATCATGGCAAACTAACTTTTCTACAAGATTAACACAAAAATACATCAAAACACTAAAAAGTCGCTTTAAGAATTCACAAAATTCCTTGTTTCAGGCACCAAATGTGTTGTATTTTGACAGCATGTCAACACGCTCAACTTAGAATTATTGCTTGTCCTCAAGCGATAATCAATCTATACAGAAAAAGAGAAATACATAATAACTATACTAAAGGCATATATATAACTCCTCATACTCAGGAACCAAATTACTATTTTCAAAATAGGATTGTAAAATCATTAAGCAAACAGGAACATAATAACATACCTGGCAATCCAACTATGACAAGCTAAGGGGCATCAACCGTTCACAATTACTGGTATAGTCATATGCTACTCATATAGTGCAAATGCCCTTGCTAACCAACAAGTTCCTGACCTGCCCCAACAAATAAATAAAACTCTACTGTAGATCTGGCGGCATGGCACTCTGGACCAAAAAGCGTACGGCGGATGGTCTCTACTGAAATGTTGAGTAGTCGACCTCTCACTCGTGTCTCTATAAGCCTAGGCTGAGTAAGAGGTTTCTTACCCTTGGTAAGACAGCATTGAATGGTGGATACATATGATGCATAGAACTCCCTCACCAAAATAAGGGAGTACCTACCAAGAAACTCTATCAGCCACATGAGCCTGTAACATATCATCGTGTCTTGTAGACTTGGGACACGGCTAAGTCCAACTAAAATCACTCGGGATCCTTATATATAAAATGGGTAGGCTTACCCTTCTCCCTGGGATGCATTCCATCTATAAAATCTCTTTCATGCCCTCAATACACCACCAGTTAGCATGGGCATCTAGTTCTGATGAAGAAGATAGTGCGATGACGGACTCGACATCTCCTCTGTCCTTAAAGGCCTCTTCAAAACTAGACTTCTTTCTTAATCGTGTCATCTGGAGCATGCTACTCCCTCTCTCATCACTACCTTTCTCTTTAGACTTGGAAGGACTATTAACCTGAGACTAAGAATGCCAAGCACTGGCTGCGGCTGCTTTGGTTTGTCATACCTCAGCCTTGAGCTCTTGTGAGACATCAATCATCTCTTGTGAACCACTCGGCTATGGGTTCTGCTTATCATTAGTAGGCTCATCCCTAAGTTTCCTTTTAAAGGCCTTAATCTTTGAGAAATTTCCTTTCGAGGCCATAGTTCCTAAAACATAGACGTACAAAATGTTATTTAAATCAGTTGTAGAAAGGTTCTACGAAAGCCCCTTTAAGGGTTGTAGTGTGCACTATGAATAGTAAAGTGCTCGCATAGGCCAGTGTTTCAGAATAATATTGGTCACTAGAAAATTCTACAAGACCAAGGTATGAATCATAAAGTGACTTATAAGTCATAGACTAGGGTCGTAAAGAATAGTCATGAATAATTAAAGATGGACAGGGATCTACGAGACCTATCTACAAGCTATAACGTGATCTACGACTCATAGAAGGTCTCGTCTGATGAATACTCAAAACATAAAGTTTTTGGAATTTCACATAAGGTACACTTACGATTCGTAGCTTGCTCTATGATTCTTAAGAGCCTCTCGTGAACCAGAAATTTTAGGCACCTGATTTTCTAAGTCCATCACATGGACCGCAAAGAACATTACAAACACTAATTACTACCAGCGTCAAAGCAAGAAGACACGAACCTACATGTTTAGCATAGAATAATAGGTACCCATAAAAATTTCACATATATTCACCATATCAAAATGATCTAGCATCAAATATCCTACAATTCCAACTATCTCAATTTGACTCAAATAATATCATGATCCTATGTTATCAATAACCAATTTACAATAATAAGCTATTCAATACCATTCAAACAAACATGGTGGGCTATCCCAAAGGCACAACATTTATCAATCCAAATGCAAAATTTACCTAGTTGCTGGAATCTAGTAAGCAATTCAATCAAAGGAAACCTTAATTTTATATTCACAATTCAAATCCAACAAGAATTCCATGCTTAAACACCAAATCTATCCCAATTATCACATGAAACAGTTAAGAACAAGTTAAATTTAGAGATTACCATTAAACCAAGAAACTTACCAAGAATAGTATTAACTTGAAGGAGAGGAGAGAGGGTGAATGAACACAAAACCCTAGGGGGCAGAAATCTCATCAAAAAATAGTGAACAGTTGCTGGAATTTAGAGGGGAAAGGAAATTTTGGGTGATTTGAAGTCAATTAGGTCAAAAGTGGGGTCAAAATAATTTGACCCCTCTTTTATACTATTATTGGGTTACCTGTTAAAATCACTGGGCTTGAGTCTATGAAATATCGACTATGAGTCGTAGATTGATCTATATGTCGTAAGTTATGGTCTCTAGAACCCTTAGCACTTAGAAAAATTTCAGAAACTTACCTGAGATCGACGAGCTTCATTCACGACTCGTTGTTTCATTTATGAGTCATAAAGTTGGCTTTTGGATTATAGTGCACACATTCCCTTCTTACCGGAAATTTCTACATGATGGGGTCTGAGAAATAAATTGCTTTACGACTCATAGACCTAATTGTAGAAATTATAACTGATGCTTTTTCATCTAAATCTACTGACTTAGTCCTGCACCTGCATATTCTTCACTAAATTCACTTGTACCCTATATACAACCAACGCAATGTTAACAATAGCAATAAAAACAATACAAAATAACTAATTATGAATCCAAAAAAATAAAATAAACCTAGAATTATGCAATAACATCAAAACCTTGGGTTGACACCTAAGTTGCACATGATTTATTGTCGCAGCACAAAGTAGACAAATTTGTTACTAGACTTCACCAATTTTCTAAACCTCACTTTTGAGCTCATCAGGATGCTTCATTGACTAACGGATATTAAAGAAATCTTCCTCATCATTCAATCTAAACCTGAGTTGACCAGTTTCCATATCCACTAGCGCTTATCCGATGGATAAGAATGGTCTTTCCAAGCTAATTGAAATTTAAAAATGAACTTCACAATCAATGATCACAAAATTTGCAGGAAATATCAATTTTTCTACCTTTACCAATATATCATAGAGTATCCCCACAGGTTTCTTACCTTTCTATCCATCATCAACAACCGCATGTTAGTTGGAGTAAGGGAAACCAAACCATACTTTTTGTATACTGCAAGAGGTATCAAATTGATATTGGCACCTAAATCACATAGTTCCCTGGCGAACTCTACATATACTATAGTGTAAGGTATAATGAAAGCACCTGCATCATCACGCTTCTGAGCTAAGGAATTTGTATTGATAACACTGCAATGTTGAAACTCTTGAGAGAGCTCCTAACTCGCAGTGTGCTTCTTGCTGATCAAGTCCTTCATATACTTTGCATAACCTGGTATCTTCTCTAATGTTTCAATAAGAGTTATGTTGATATATAATTGCTTAAGCATGTAGAGAAAGTGCTTGAACTTACCTTTCTTCTCCCTCTTTTTGAGTCTTTGAGGGAAAGGAGGAGAAGACCTAGGGATGGGTTTATACCTTTGTGGCGCTTGAGCTGCTTCGATTACACCATCTTTGACACAATCTTCTCCTTCATCCATATCCTTTGTAGTAACCATCTCCTCATGAACATCTTCCTCATTAACATGCATAGGAGGATCAATAGTGCTCTTACTACTTCTAGTAGTACTGCCATATATTGCCTCATTCTTGAGGTTTTGCACTGCGTTTCTAGGCAATGTATCCTTCTGAAGCTGATTCAACTGAGTTGATACTTGACCAAATTATTGCTCAAGTTGTTTAATAGCCGTAGAATGAGACTTTGTTTTTTGATTTATGATTAAAATATTTGATTTCATGCCCCTTAGGGTCTCATCTCATGTCTTAGCCTTCTTCAACAGATGATCAAACATCTCCTCAATCCTAGAATTGCTTGCACCTGTATCACAGTTATATGGTGGCATATATGAACTATTTCTGAAACCATCTCTGCAGTCCTAATCTACCTCTGGACCCTTGTTCTTATCATAATAACCACCTGAGTGTCTCTATAAGCTCCATCTCTACCACAGTTCTAACCATAGTTTCCTTGACCTTGACGCTAATAGTCCTGATTCAATCCTTGTCCATTATTACAGAAATACACTGTCTGTCATTGACCAAACAAGTATCTTTCTCATAATATGGCTCCTCATATATGGGTACACGTGGTGGTTCGTAAAGAACTACATTCACTCTCTTTTGGTTCTTCTTGATCACCATATCCATGATTGTTCAAAGCTGAGCAAGTTTTTGCATAATCTCTTCATTAATTTTAGCTTGCTCTGAACCTACACTACAAGCACATGAACTCTTCATGGAAGCTCTATCCCATTGCCCTCGTACAAATGTTTGAAGCTCTATATGTTAGCAATCCTTCCAAATGATTGTTCTAGAAACATGCCTCCCATAATAGTGTAAGCAAAAGCATTACTATTCTCATCAAGGGCATGGTAGAGGATCTCCAATAAGGCATCATCATCTATCTTGTGGTCAGGCATGCTCCTCAAACACTTAGTAAACCACACCCATGTAGTTCTAATGGAATCACCAGGAAGTTACTCAAAGTTGTTGATCTTGTCCTTTAACTTGAGCTTATGCAATCTTGGGAAGTAACTCTCCAAAAAGGCCTTCTGCAAATCCACCCAACTAGTAATCAAACTCTCCAGAGCTTAGATAACCATAATGCAGCATTGTCCATAAGATACAATGGGAAGACACGATGTCCCACAACATCGATAGACAGATTCTATGTTTTTATCGCACTCTTGAAATAAATGCAATATTATACAAGTGGGTTTGTGGATCCTCTGACGGTAAGCCTACAAATAACCCACGGTTCTACAGCATTTAAAGTAACCCAATAGAGACTGTAAACTTTGTGTCTTCCAGTAGTGGTGGAAACACCATAGCTCTAGTCATATCCATAGCCTTAGGATTCAACCTGTACTGATTCCACTGGTAAGCATTGTCAATGAAATCCTAAGGTTATGGAATATCCTCCAAAGGAGGTGGGTTTTAATTTCTATCATCACGATTATTACCCTAATTTTAAGTTGTATAGGCTGTATTGTTGGCATTTTCTTGGGCCATTCATCTCACAATTCATTGGATCTCTAGATCAAATAGAGTTAAGGGATTGCCTTAACTCCAACTATTGGGCATACACTACTAGTATACCCTCAAAGAAACAAAAACAAAACTAGAATACAAGAGAACTATGGTTTAACACTTGAATTACAATTACTAGTGAATTCAACTAAGTGTAGCCATATTCCCTCGCAGCGGCGACAAAATCTTTGATTACTCCCAAGTTACACCTCCTTTTTAGAGGATAAAACAATCATTGTCAAATATAAAACCTATCCTACATTAGGGTCAAATTCCACAAGGAATATGTAGAGTCATCAGAATTCACAAATATGCAATTAGCGTAATGAAACAACTCAATTCCCCAATTGGGGTGAGGGGTTATAATAATTGATAAGAAAGTAAGCTAAACTAACTTTTCCGAAAGAAAATCAATAATAGACAACAATTAGTGTATTGCGTTCACCAAAATTTACAAACTTGGTATCCCTGGACAACCCAATCTTGGTTCAAAGCATAGCATGTAGGATGGTAGTTTAAATTCAGCAAGCCCTTTGGTCAAAGATGACAGGCAGATTCAACAATGCGACTTAACCCATCTCCATAGTGTGCAATACTAACCATTACCTATAAGTCCCAGTCAACCTCTCCTTTGGCCTGGTTTAGTTGATTTGATGAGAATACATCATTGAATCCTGTTAATCAATCTCTTTTCCTATTCATTAATACCTTGGTACAGTAAGTAACACTAGCCGTATTCTAATTTTGGCCACTACTAGAAAACATGCAAAATGAAGATAATTGTTAGTACGTGCAAATACCCATTCCAAGAATTGTAAATTGTCCATGTTCACTTTTTAAGATCTTTATGGTTCCCACAACTCAGGTTGTGGATTTAGCTACTCATGCTATGGATATATGAAGAAATTATGAATTGATAAACATAATTAGACACCTACCCAATTGAATAGACAATGGCGCAAATCCAAAATTTATTGAAAATCACAAGATTTGAAGATCAAATTAAGTCACAAATGTATTCTCTCAATTTTCTCTCTAAGTATTATATTCTTACCGTAATTATAATGAAACTAACGGCTTTCCCTAGTTAATGACAAAAAAATACTATTTATAATAATTATAATTAAGTCTTTAATAAAATAGAAAAACTAGTCGGCTGACTCTACAAAAGGTTTTTATGACTTGTAAAGTGATTTACGAGTCGTAATTGGGGTCTTGTAATCAGCCTTTGGGATTTTGGACTTTTCTTCTACAAACCATCATCATGAATCATAAACTAATTTAAGACTCATATTTCAGACTCATAGGATTCAAGTGCTTCTAATTATCTCTCTCTGAAAATCTTCACAAAACCTCTCTATATGACTCATAGAATGCTCTACGACTCGTATAGAGGTCTCATATGGATAATCATTAGATATCATCCATTACTAAACTTTTTCATGGAACTACCTCTATGGCTCGTGGAATGCTCTACAACTCCTAAAAGGGTCTTGTAAATCACCAAAAACCAGAAAACTCTGTAATTTTGCCACAAATTATAGCCAACCTGCTTTCCTGCAAAACTAAACACAAAAACACATAAAGACCATACATGTCGCATTGGAAACACACAAAATACAATGTTTTAGGCATCAAAAGTGTTGTATTTCGATAGCATACTATAGAGACTTCTACCACTCGTAGTATTAACTATGGCCCGTGGAGGTGCTTTTGTACACCCCTTTATAATCAAGTCTGATATATTTTTGCATTTCATTTCATAACCTATGTGGCTAATCATGTTATGTAAATATGTATGTTTATGGTATTATGGACCCAATACCGAGATGTGAGGACATTTAAGCAATGTAGAAAAAGCTTAGAGATGAGACCTTGCGGGAGGATGAGACCCTCACAGTTAGTGGATCACTCAAGGAGCTCAGTTTTCGACCTGAGCTAGATACTGATAGACCACAGATAGGGTTACCACCATAATTAGGCAGACCCAGACCCATATTATTATTGTTAATACTCCCCAGTTTGATTAGGGAGGCAGCAGTAATATCAGCTCCATTTAGATTACTCTGTGCAAAGAGAAGTCATCATCAGAGTCAGGATCCAACAATGAGTCAGAGACAAAGTCCTCTGTCATACCACTACAGTCGTAACTATCACCGCCAGATGTTCTCACCAGTTGGTGGTGTGTTGCGGGCATGTGGGACAACTATATAGAGGGAGTACAGAATAATAAGCAGGACAAACCATTCCGCTTCATTTAAGAGGAGCCCTGAATGACCTCATTCGGATAACAAAGTGACCATGGTCTCCAGGACACCATCAACAGATATAGGCTCTAGTGACTGAGCAAAGCACTAAGGAGTTACTCCCCGACCATGATATGGGATTTCTATGATTCATACGCAGCTGTCACGACCCAAGCCTAGGTCCTAGACATGACACAGTGAATGGGAAACCCAAGGGGACCCCAAACAGGCCTCTTTACCTATCATTAGACATCCTTTGTTATGGAAGCATCAAACAACATTAATAAGAGAAGAAATAATGGAAGAAGGGCTAAAGAGAGACTTTCATAACATAAGACATCATTAAATCAAGAGAATCAAGGCTCATAACATAATATCATAAATTGTCCAATAACACCTCTACTATATATATAAGATTGGGGGCCAAGACAAGCAACCAACTCATCCTCATAGTCAATACATACATAAAGAATGATAGTCTTAGTACATAGCATGAAATCATAGACATTGTCCCTGGAATGGAGGAGTTACCAACTAGCTTGAGAGAGATCATACTAGCCACGTGGAGGAAGATGCTCAAGTGGGGCTCTGATTCCTACATTGTGATATCATATAGGCATAGAGTATGCATTAGTATGTCTGAATGTACTAAGTATATAACAGGATATCAAACTACACTACTGCTAAGCAAATTAGGAATGCTCTGACTACTGCACATGAAGGATCAGATCCAGATAAGGATCAAATGGCATCTTTAGCAAAGAATTTCAAGAAATCTCCCAATCAACAGAAAGGGAGAGACAATAGAAAAATAGGTAGTAGAAAGTGGTTTGATGAGTGAGAAAGCAGAAAAGAGTCTGATGACAAAGATCAATCACGATGCTACAAGTGTAGAAAAACTAAACATCATATCAAATAATGTTCACAATGGGAAATTAAAGATAAAAGAAAAATCTGAGGAAGAATTAAAAGACAAAGCTGCTAAGCAAAATGAGAAAAAAAAGCATGCTATGATGGCTACTTGGGCCTCAGGATTCGAGGAATCGGACAACGAAAACCTTGATCAGATTGCATTCATGGCTGTTGACGATTTAGATCTTAAAGATAATGATAAATCTAAGGTATGTATTCTTGAACTAAAAGAAAAACTGCATCTTTTTTCTAAAAGAAAGCTAATCTTGCTACTGAATGGGTTGATAGATGAGTTTTAAGATGTAGCTAATGAAAAGGATTAATTGATTAAGGACTTTTCTGAAAAATTAAATGTCTTGAAGTCAAAAGTTGTCAGATTGAAGCTAATGAAGAGAACCACAGATTGAAGAAATAGGTCAAAAAGCTTGATGTACTTGTGCTAAGCTTAAAATCTGAGGTTTTGAAACTGACAATCACTAAAAACGTTAAGAGTAAAATACGTGACGAACATCAAAAGGTTGAAAGAGTGCAAAATTGATTTCTTTGGTGAATAAGAAAAGGTTAATAAATTGGCTCTAGAAATTTCCAACCTAAAAATGGATCGAGAAAGGGCAAATAGGTGGACCCATTCTTTAAGAATAGTGAACCATCCACGAAGTCAGACTCATAGTGAGAAAGCTAGAATAGGATTCTATCAGGACAATTTCACTACCATCAACTTTGTCACTACCACTGACTTATACTATCTTTGCAGAAATATTGGACATCCAACTACTGAGTGTCCAACTACAAAAAATGTCAGCACCGGGAACAAGAGCCTTCTGAATAAAAAATGGACTAAATATGATAAACGAAACAGGTCAAGGAATGTGTTGCCAAGCTAGGCAAGAAGGGATCTTATTCATCCTTTTTACAACGCGAAGGGATCCAAGCTAGTATAGGTTCCTAAAACTAACCCTTGAACTGATTTGCAGGCTATAGTAAAAAAAAAACATTGGTACAAGGATAGTGCTTTCTCAAGGCATATGGCTGGTTATAAACTCAAAGTCCTTTCATTAGAACCATTCAAAGGGGGAAATACTTCCTTCAGAGATTAAAAAGAATTATTGTTGTAGTTGGAAAGATTAGAAGAAGTGAATCAAGTGTCTTGTAAGAGGTTGTAGGGTTAAAAAACTATACATAAAGGAGATAGCTCTGATTGAAAAAAGGCATAAAAATGTGTACAAGGCTGACATCATGGGAATGCCATGTATACAATTGAAATGATTGAGTGCTATTTGCAGTGATCCTTTACTTTGGCACAAAAGACTTGGACATGCAAGTCTAAAGCAACTGAATACTCTAGCATCAAAGAACATGGTTATAGTTCTTCCTAAAACTAAGTTCAAAGACAATAAAGTACGCAGCAGATGTGTAAGAGGGAAGCAAGTAATATCATCCTTTAAGTCAAAGAACTAGGTAAGCACTACCAGGTGTTTGAAATTGGTTCACATCGACCAATGTGGGCCCATGATGGTTAAATGTAGGGGTGGTAAAAGGATGGCTATGAGCTAGAGAACAGAAAAGAGCAATAAGCAATGCTACCTAGTTCATTTACAGGACAACTGGAGAGCTCTTGGTCCGGGGGAACTAAAAGTTCTGAAACTCAGATTGCTAATTTGGGATGTGTCCAATTAGAATCTATAAAATTTGAACAAACTTAAGAATTTTCCAAGGTTATGAAGGAGAAATTGATATGAGCATGATGGGTAAACTCAAGAGGATCTTTAAGTATCTCAACGGAATCTCGGAATTGGGACTTTGTTACTCTAAAGGCAGTAGTTTCAATCTTTTAGGGTATATTGATGCTAATTATGATGGTTATTTAGTGGACATAAAAGCACTTCGGGTATGGCTCAGTTTCTTAAAACTTGTTTGATTTCCTAGTTCACTAAGAAATAGAATTTTTTAGCCTTGTCAACAGCGGAGGCTGAGTATGTAGCAACTGTATCATGTTGTGCTTAGTTACTTTATAGTAAGCAACAATTGTTGGATTTTTGTATGGATGTTGGTTGTGATCTTATTTTGTATTCTAACACTAGTCCTACTAATATTATAAAGAATCCTATTCAGCATAAAAGAATCAAACATATTGACATAAAGCACTATTTTCTCCATGATAATATAGAAAAAGGTCTTGTTTCAACAATGTTTGGTCCTATTGAGAATCAAATGACTGACATATTTACTAAAGCAGTAAGTAGAGAACACTTTGAAAAAAATCATATTACACTAGGGGATGATTAAGATTGAATAAACTCTCCTCAATGATTGTCTAGAAAATCTAGTTTTTGTACTAACATCTAAAATGAGTTCTAATTTCAATTCTCACATGTGGTGTATCCCAATATCCAAAAAATGGACGAAGTCTACATTTGTGTATTACAGGGTGCAGGTTAGTAGCTCAGGTGCAAAAGCTGAGGAAAAATAGAAAATAAATCACGTAATAATTATTTTGTGTCTAACATAGTGATTGATAAATGAATAAGGTACCCTCAACTATTATTTCTCTTCCCTAAGTCATGATCATTTTTGCCACTTAAAATCTATATGTCCTTTCATACTTCATTCACTTTCAAAAGCGCTCTCTCATCCGGGCGGTGTCATTACAGGGTTTGTTTGGTCTGATATGGAAATTTTTCTATCTAAGTTAGAGTTTTAGGACTTGTATCACTTATTTTTCTTGGGTGATACTCAAAGTAAATTTATATAAACCTGAGATATATGTGTTTGATGGGAAAGAATCAATGCACAATTCTGTATTTATCACTACTATTCAAGGAAAATCTATTCTTCTTGGTGCTCAGGATATTGGGATAATTTTGGGGGTTCCTAATGAGGGTTAGGATCACTATATTAGCCATGAATGGCCTCCCCTAGAGAACTTGGGCTCCGCTCTAGAAACTTCAAGAAAGTTCTTAGTTCGTCCTACCTTGGCTCAACACAGGCATGTCTTGTAATGAGAATGTCCTTACTTCATAGGTTATATTTTGATATGGTGCACAATGTCTATATTTCTTGAAAGGAAAGAAGGATAAAAATGGTATTCCCTCCCATATGACTAGTGGTTGTGTTAGCCCTTTAAGGCATATTCTTTTCCTGTACAAGTTTGGACCATGCAAATGACTAAGGATGTGCTTAGTCAAGTGAACCACATTATTCTACCTTTTTCTATGCAGCATGCTAGCACCCTTTTTTATAAACTTCAACTTGGTTTGGATGCAAAGACTACAAAATTAGTCACCGCACATCTGGAGTTTACACTAGAACAAAATGGTCTACTTTCCCGGATCTCTGACCTAGAGGATATCCTGCACAAGGAACATGCTACCTATGTGACATAGTTCACAACCTATCCTTATTGATTCCTTCTAATGCCCCTTCTACTTGACTTGTTCCTTTGTTATGCTTTTTCGGTACCTGCTTATATTATCAGTAACCATGTTAAAGATTCTTGACTTTTATTTTCTGGCTATTTTTCTTTTCTAGACTACCTTTTAATGTTGATCTCAATGTAATTTTGCTATCTTTAATGCATACAAATATTTCTTGTTCTACTCTATTTTCTTAGTTGTAGCCATTATGGCCTTGAATTGCGCGTACTTATTTCTTGGTGTGTTTGCTACAAGAATTAATTTTCGATGATGCCAAAGGGGGAAGTCATATCTGAGTTGTGCAATATTTATAACCATTGTTTAACCTGTTTCATTCTTTAGGTTCCTTATTAGTAGTTATAGGTAAGATGGATGGATGCTCATTCTCAGGAAGTTTGTCATCATCAAAAGGGGGGAATATGTTGAGTTTAATATAGTTTTGATGATAGACTAAGGGCAATGAAAGATGTTGATCCTTCAGGTCCTTCATTGCACTATCTCAGAGAGGAGGCGACATGATACCACAAGATGCGAAGTGGATAAAGCTTCTAGAGATATGATTACAATACTAAAGTAGGAAGATGGTTTAGCAACCACATGTGTAGTAGAGAGTTAGTGATGAAAAGGAGTTCTAATAAATGAAGAACTCCATCGAAAGAGTTGGTGCTGAAAAGGAGTTCTAATAAATGAAGAACTCTACTACAAAAGACATTTGGGTGAACAAGGAGTTCTAACTGAAGAAGAACTCTACTTAAGCTTGAAGCGAGAACTGAGAAGTTTTAACTGGAGAACACTTTCTCAACAACTTGATTAAAAAGAGCAAAAACATTTAGAGTTAATCACCTAGACAAAAAAGCATAAAAGGGTTTGTGAAGTCTAGAGTCTTGAGAGAAAATTAATAGGTTTGTTTCGTTGTTGAGCTACGTCTAGGAAGTTATTTATTACTTAATTGTTGAGTCGTGTTGTCTTACTTAGTTCAATGATCTATAAACTGAGATTAGGTATACTCTTTAATTTAGGGGCAACTTGAAGACTCTGCAACATAAACCATGGATGGTTTATGTGTAGTTAGGAGTTGGTTAAAGTTCTTTGTTGCTTAGATTACTAGGAATTGTAATTTTTTATTGTGGATCATGTTGATTTAGTGAAGTTGGGTAAAATTCCTTTAGGGGTATAGGTCGTGGTTTTTCACCTTTTGTGAGCTGGGTGTTTTCACGTAAAAATTCTATGTTGTCATCTTTTTTTAATTTTTTAAAACACGTCTACAAACTTGGTTCTTTGATTAGGCAAATCCATAGGTTGTGCACATCTAACAATAATTATATTACTTGTCCAACAACACCTCTAAACATGGAATTGAGCAGGGGGCACAACACTTTTCCGGCTCACAATCATAGTCATAAGCATCCAATAAAAGAAAAGAGGTTATACATAGTATGAAATCAATAGATGTTTTCCTTGGAGTTGAGGACTCACCAAAGCTTGCTTGAAGAGACATTACTAGCCACGTAGAGGTGGAGGATAATCAAATGAAGCTCTAGTCCTTACATGGTAACATCATGTAGGCATAGAATATACGTTAGTATGTTGGAATGTACTAAGTGTGTAGGGTGTAATGCAAAAAGAGGTAGACAACATAGTCAAAATTCATAATAATAGGCAAGGGATAAGAGTAATAACAACATGACATGCATGATTAAATTTACTTTGAAGGGAAACATGCTGATGTAGAACATATTACATGTGTAAAAAGAAACCATCATCATAGACCAGGAAAACTATTACTCAATCTCCAAGGCATATCACCCTCATGAAAGGTGATTGAGGTATATACCCCTCAATTAGTAGTACGAGCATACCCTCCCCCGACAAGATGATTGAGGCTTCGTACCCTCTCAATAAGGCAACCAAGGATTGGCAAATCTTGGATAAGGTGATTGAGGCTTGACACTCCCTCAACTAGGAAACTGAAGCTTGCCACTCCCTCGACAAGATGATTGAGATATGGTACCCTCTCAACGACGTGATTGATGCATGGCTCCCCCTCAACAAGGTGTTCAACTTGCAACACCAAATATACATTTCACAAATTCAACACATATATACATTTATTTAATTATCATAAGGTCACTTGGCTAATAAGGCATGAAATAGAACATCAATAACTCAAGAATCCTTAACAAGACATTTTATCAAACACTTGGCGTGTATGTAATGCTCGTTAAAAATAATGCAACTTAAGAGTGAAATGATGTGAGAAAAACCATTATAAATCAACCCACAAACACTTGGTAAGATCCTCATATAATATACATTGAAAACGCTCATCCGACCTCATAATAGGGCATAGATTTATAACTCAAAACATGTATGGTCGCGATAGACAAACAATCTCATAGTATAAGCTTGAAATAGGTAGAGATATGTTTCCAATCACCATTTCACACAACCTCAACATAGTTTGTCATAACCTATAATAAGTAATACCCAGAGATAGTACAATTTGAAAACATGCAAATTCATCAAAAGAAAGATTGGACACCATGGGTGAAAGGACCCAATAATTGAAACCCACATACCTCAACATTGGAGATTTCATTGATGAAAATTTGAATGAGAACTTGAAGCTTGAATGGAATCATTGAGATATGTAATGAGATTAGGATACTTGAATTTAGGAGAAATATTCATGTAAGTGTTAAAGAAGGTTTTGAGGAATGTCTTGTATGATATGGAATTGAAAAATGTCTTAGTATAGGTGTTTTTACACATAGGAAGGCCTAGGCCCAAGACCCTAAGGCCTTGGACCAAAATAGGAAAACAAGCAACAAAATACGCAGGTCTACATCTAGACTGTGATGCAGACCCAACACAAAGGATAAATTTATACAGCTACACGATCGGTCCACATCGCGGAGCAGTCGCGGACAACTACTTGAATTCGAAACTTTTTGAAAATCTATTTTTGCTACGGCTCTTCTGAAATTTGGGTTCGATGCACTTTCCACTCAATTTTCCCCTGGATAAGAATATGAAGTCATATTTCTGATATCATGCACGAATTTTGAGACATGAAAATTACAATTATGGGTACTTCTGCCCAGAGATTCCCACATTCCATACTTAGTAAGTAACCTCACATTCCTCAAAATTCACAACATCACCCTCAATGATCAACAAACTCTTCCTTATTTTCCAGGAATTAGTGAACATATCATTACTAAAGACCACCACAACATATCAAGGTAGGGGTTAAAGACCCTATTCATGAGACCTATAGACAAAGTCAGTGCATTAGCCAAACCAAAATACACTACCCTAAATTCAAAATATCCGAAAAGACATCAAGGACTCATTTACCACTAGAATTGACTCAATAGGAGGGACCTTCGACTCAACATCCGTACTCATATAAGATGATAAATGCAAACCTTAGAGATCAATTGGACATTAGGACAAGAAATGTGAAACGACCCTAAAAAGTGCCCGAAAATGTACCTCAAAAGTGCCCAGAATCATAATTTCCATATATCTCAAAATCCATGCGTTATTTCAAAATTTTGACTTCATATTCTTGTTTAGAGGGTCAAATTAAGTGGAGAATGGATATAACCCCAAGCAACTATATCAAAATGAAAATTCCAAAGTTGGCAAAAAATAGTGAAGATTCACGCCCCAGGTGTGATGCTTCAGGGGCCCGCCATAGTGTATTTTTGTACCCAGATTTATTAGTTTGGTCCAAGGCTTTTGAGTCTTGGGACTAAATGTTTCCATGTGTGGAAATACCTATACTTAGCCTTGTTTCACCCTCATATCATTCTAGACATTTCCAAATACTCTCTTAAACACAGATAATATTTTATCTCCAAATTTCAGGTCTCACAACTCATCTGGATCTTAAGGTTCTCATTGAAGCTTCAAGTCCCTATATCCAATCTTCTTTAATGATTCTCCAAACTCAATGTATGTGGGTTTCAACCATTGGGTACTTTCAGCCATTTTGCCCAAGCTTCCTTTTTACCTAAATTGCATGATTTGAAGTTGATTTACTCATGGGTCTTACTTAGTATCAAGTTCATTGAAGAGTATATTGGGGATCATGAAATTTTTATTGGTTTAGCAGGTTTTGAGCTGTGAATCTAAGATCTATTATGAGATATGATGAAAGGTTTTGACTTATATTGCTTGAGGTTGTTACCAAATATCTTTTGATGGTTTACAATGAATTTTCTAGCATGATTTCACCCTACAATTTTATATTTTACACTAGTAGTACACACCCTTCAAGTGTCTGATAAAATGTTCAGTTATGATTTCTTGAGTAACTAAAGGTCTAATTTATGTCTTATGTGTTGAATGACTGTATGATGATGAACGAAATATATGTATATGATATTATCTCTATAGTGTTGGGAATTGACCAAGCCACAAGTTGGAGGTTGTAAGCTCGGGTAACCTTATTGAGGTGTTTGAACCTCGATAGCCTTGCTCGGGAAGTGGTAGGTGCATGCAACCTTGTTGAGAGGTTTATACCTTGAATGCAACCATGTCGAGGGTTTGTACCTTGATAACCTTGTTGAGGGTTTTGTACCTCATTCGCCTCTCCAAGGAGGCGGTAGGCCCTTGGATATTTACTATTAATGGTCTCTCCTTACATATGTATTATGTTCTACATAAGCATGATTTTACTTCAAGGATTATTTATACATACCACATTGCTATGTGCTTATCCATTGACTATGTTATGCATTTAGCTCATGGTGCTTATCCCTTGTTTCATGGCATCCTACATACTTAGTACATTAAAATGTACTAACGCATACTCTATGCCTATAGGATGTCACATGAATAGTACGATCTCTCCATCAAAGCTAGTTGTTGATTCCTTTACTTCAGTGACATTAAATTTAATCTTATGCTATGTATAAAGATTCTCTTTTTTTTATTATGTACTTGACTATGATAGTGAGCTTGGTTGCTTGTCTTGGCCCCTGCTATGTTCTATGGTTAGAGTGTTGTTGGACATGTTATATGTAAAACTATGAACATTGACTCCCTCTTTTAACTCTTGATATTTATGGTATGAAAGTTGTCCCTTAGCCACTTTAGTACCAATATACTATCTCTTGTTGTATTTTATTGGTTCCGTGACCAAGGATGTGTAATAATATGTTAAGAGGCATGCTTGGGGTCCCTTTATGTTTCCTATGCGAAGTGTCACGTCTAGGCCCTAGACTTAGATCGTGATAAGATAGACCTACCCTTTCACTACCATTCGTGGATGAGTTCATTAGCAAATTGGAATCTAACTCTATCGGTCCTACAATAAATAGAGACATAATATGCGTGTAATTAATCCATCCCAAGAATGACATCAAGATCCACCATACATAGTTCATCAAAATCACAAGGCAAGACCTAATGCAATATGACCATGGAACAATTTTTATAGACCCTTCTAGCAATAATAGACTAACATTAGGGGTAGACACCAAAATTCCACATAATAATTCAGGACACATAAGAAGCCTACTAGCAACAAAAGGATTAATGAAAGTAATAGTGGCACCTAGACCCATCAGTGCATACACATCTAAGTCATAGGAAACTTCAACATACCGATAGCAATATTGGGCGCCTCATTCTCTCCTTGCCTCCCTTGAAGATCATAAAATCTATTGTACCTTGGAGAACCACCTTGGCCACCTTAAGCCTTTTGAGCAACATGACCATCTTGTATATAAAGTCGACCACCCTTACATCTTTTTCGAGCACTTAGAAAATCAACTAGCTTGTAACCCAATTTGCTACAACTATAAAAATCATTAGTCTTCCTCAAGCATGGGCTACCATGGTTCCTCCCACACCTTTGACACTTAGGATTAGTTTTACCATCATTGTCATCTTGCCATTTTGAGTTAAACACCCTATCAATAGCAAACCTCTTATTTAGGGCATCATCATACTCTTAATCTTGGGAGCTACCATCAAATAGAGCCCTCTTGAACTCCTCACTTCTCCTCTTCGGACACCTTTGACACAACCTTGTTCATCCTTGACCTCGAATCAGCAACCAATTATGGGGCATACTTGGAGAGTTGGTTGAACTTGAGGTAATACTCCCTCACACTCATCAAACCTTGCTTAAG
This sequence comes from Solanum sejunctum, assembly GCA_025642045.1. Lineage (NCBI taxonomy): Eukaryota > Viridiplantae > Streptophyta > Magnoliopsida > Solanales > Solanaceae > Solanum > Solanum sejunctum. The sequence continues at coordinate 4,881 of JAOTQJ010137453.1, read as the reverse complement.
ATACAAAAAATCCATAATTTTAGCCTCCCTAAGCTCGATAGGAAAGAATTGGTTGAGAAATGCATCTTTGAACTTCTCCCAAGGAATAGCATCACGATTGTACCTCTCATCTTTCATTGCACAAATGAAATTTGAGCTATATATTTAAGTGGGTAAGTCGCCAACTCCATCTTTTCCTCCTAAGTCACCCCCATGATAGTCAACACCCTATGTACCTCATCAATGAACTCTTGGGTATCCTCATCCACCTTAGACCCATGGAACTTCGGTGGTTTCCTTCTAGTGAATTCCATTATGATTGACGACGAAGTGAGTACATGAAGGCCTTGGGCCTCTTTGTTGATTTTGTTGGCCATTGAATAGGCCAAAATAGTTATAGTATTTTAGAACTCAATCTCGGTATCCCCTCCATCCTGAGTAACTTCAGGGGTGGAATAAGTCGGTTGTTCCATAGGTGTATGGTCCTTCCTTGGTCTTCCTCTTTGTAGTGGCATAATCAACAACTAGAAGAGCAAAGAACATTCATTAGGGGAAAAAACTTACTCTACAACTAAGGCACGATACAGACCATAAAGAAGTGAAACATATCCTAAAATACCTCATAGCCCCTTACTCATATTCATGGCGTGCTTCACAACCATGAATATGACTCTAATCGAAGCGCTATGCTGGATGCCGAGGACCATTAATAATTTAGTGATCTGATACGAAGTCTTTCACAGCCCAAACTAGATCCTACATGTGACACAGCAAATAGGAAACCTGAAGAGACCCCAAATAAGCCTTTTAGCATATCATAGACACATTCTTGGTCGCGAAAGCAAGATATCAACAACATATACATAAATAAGGGGATTCGATACTAAGCGAAAGAGTTTTATTCTTGTATAACATAGAATAGTCAAATATCAAAGCATAATTACATCACCTGTTCAACAACACCTCCAAAAATAGAATTGAATGGGGGCCACGACACTTTTTGGGGTCACCCTCATAGTCATACGCATCCAACAAACGAAAAGAGTCTTTTTATCACATCAAATCAATAGAGGTTGTCCTCGAAGTTAAGGACTCACAAAAACTTGCTTCAAGAGATAATACTAGCCTTGTGGAGAAGGACGATGATCAAATGAAACTTCGGTCCCTACATGGTAACATTATGTAGGCATAGAGTATGCATTACTATGTTTGAATGTACTAAGTATGTAAGATGCAATGTAACAACAGATAGACAACATAGTCATAATGCATAATAATAGGTAAGGGATAAGAGTAATAACAACATAATATGCATGATCCATGCTGATCCTTAAAGGTTTTCGAAAACATGCCTTGAAAGTGCCTGGAATCTTATTTTCCGTATATCTAAATATTTATTTGGAATTTCAAAAATCTGACTTCATATTCTTGTTCTGGGAATCCTAATTAGGGTGACAAAGGTCTAACCTCGAATTTAAAGCAAAGGAATCGAATTATGAAATTTCACTTGGTGTAATTTCTAGTGAGGGTTCGTGTCCTCTCCATGACACTAAGAGATGTATTTCCTGCACTGTCTTTTCCAAATTCTCCCAAATTTTTCCAAGTGTTGGACCTAAGTTTACCCAAATGAATTTCACCTATACTTAGCCTCATTTCACCCTACTTAGCCTTATTTCACCCTCATATCATACAAAAACATTCCCCAACATTTCCCCAAACACTTAGGCTCATTTCTAACCCTAATTTCAAGTCCCAAACTCAAGGCCAATCTCAAGGATTTCCTCAAGGATCTCACCCAAGCTTCAAATCTCCATTAAAGTCTTCTTCAATAACTCTACAAAAGCTAACGTATGCAGTGTTGAACCATTGGCTCATTTCATCTATGGTTCCTAAACCCTCTTTTACTTAATGTTGCATGAGTTAAAGTTCATTTTACATGTGGGTCTTGTATATTGAGAAATTTAGTGCACTTAGTTCATGAACGTATGGTTGTTTTAGCATGTTTTACGATTCAAATCTTGGATCTAATGTTGGATTTAAAAAGGGGTTTTGATATGAATGTCTTGGGGGTGTTCCAAGATGTTGATTAAGGGTTTTACCACTGATTTTCCTGCATGATTTCATCTCCAAATCGCATGCTCTTTTACCCCCATTACACACCCCCAAGGTATTTGATAAAATGTCTGGTTATGGTTTCTTGAGGAATTAAAGGTCTAAAGCATGAGATATGATATTAATTTACTATGATGATGAAATGAGATTATTTACATGATTATTCCAACTTAAGGTATTGCATTAGACCTATGATGAATCCTATATAAAGTGTTGCATAGACAATGCCCGATCGGGGGGTGGGGGTGGATAAGAGCCTGGGTAACCTAGAATGAGGGTTAATAGTCATCTCCACCAGGGTAATGGGGTGGCATCATCATCAACTTAGAATGATGGTTAATACTCATCTCCACCTAATTGATGGAGTGGCAACATCACCAACGTACCATGCAGTTTATACCTTAGAAATTTATCTTGGTCTCATACGTAGCATATTACTATATCATGCCTATTGCCTATTGTTATGCATGTTGATTATGAAGCTTGTCTATTGTTGTATTGCATGCCACATACTTTGTACATTCAAATGTACTAACATATATTCTTGCCAATATGATATCACCATGTGGGAACTAGTGCCAATTTGATCCTCCTCCTCTACATGGCTAGGCGATGCTATTCCAAACTTATTGGTGAGTAATCCATATTGGCGACCTTGGTTTAAGTTAACCTCTTATCCATGTATTGAGACACTATCTTATATTCTATGTGACTATAAAGGTGAGCCCGATTACTTTGTCATTGCCCCTACTCTATCTATGTATTTAGAGGTGTTTGTTGGACATATTGTGTATTTTTGTATGATCTTTGACTCATCTATGTTGTTTAAGTATTACACTCTCTCTTTCTCCCTTAGCCCTATTTCCCCTTTTTCATGTTTCTTATGATATTTTATATGGCTTCCGCGACCAAGGATGTATAATGATATGCTATGAGGCTTGTTAGGGTCCCTTTGAGTTCCCCATTCGCCAGTCACGTCTAGGCCCAAGTCTTAGGATGTGACAAATGCTTGAAGTGAAGAATACATATATATAACATATTACATATGTAGGAACAGACCATCACCATAGACCAAGCAAACTATTACTCGAACTCCAAGGCATACCATCCCCTTGAAAGGTGATTGAGGTATATACCCTTCAATTGGTAGTAAGGACATACCATCCCCCGACAAGATAATTGAGACTTGTTACCCCCTAAACAAGGCAATAGAGGCTTGGTACCCCCTTCACAAAGTGATTAAGGCTTGACAAGGAAACCGAGGCTTAGCACCCCCTCGTCAAAGTTATTGAGACACAGAACCCTCTTAACGAGGTGATTGAGGTATGACACCCCCTCAACAAGGTGTTAAACTTGCAATGTCTAGATATGTTTCATGAATTCAACATATATTCATTCCTTTTATCATCATAAAGTCATTGTCTCATAAGCCATGCAATAGAACATCGTTAACATAAGAATCCTTAATAAGACATTTTATCAAACACTTGGTGGATGTGTAGTACTTGTTCAAAATCATGCAATTCAAGAGTAAAATCATATGAGAAAAAACAATGTAAATAAACCCACTAAAACTTTGTAGCGCCTTCATATAAGATATATTGAAACCCCTCATCAAACCCCATAATAGATCATAAATTTATAACTCAAAAATACATAGTTGCGATAGACAAACCATTTAATAGTATAATCTTGAAAAAGGTAGATATGTATTTCCAATAACTATTTAACAAAACCACAACTTAGTTTATAATCATAACCTATAATAAGTAATACTAATAGATAATACAACTTGAAAAACATGCAAATTTAATAAAAAGAAAGATTGGACTCCATCTGTGAAAGGACCCAATGGTTGAAACACATATATACCTCAACTTTGGAGATTTCCTTGATGAAGATTTGAATGAGAACTTAAAGCTAGAATGGAATCCTTGAGATCCTGAATGACATTGGGAAATTTGAATTTGGGTTAAATATTTGTCTATGTGTTTGAGAGGGTTTTGGGGAATGTCTTGTATGATACGGGATTGAAAAATGACTATGTATAGGTGCTTTTATGCATAGGAAGGCCTAGGCCCAAGACACTAAGTCCTTGGACCGAAATAGGAAAACACGCAACAAAATACATAGGTCCATTGCGCGAAACCAACACATAGGACAAATTTATATAGCTCCGTGATAGGTCTGCATCACGGAGCTATAACGACCAGCTATTGGAATTTTTGTAAATCCATTTTTGCTATGGGTATTGAGAATTTAAGGTTGGAGCCATTCCCTATTAAATTGTCTCTATGAATAAGAAAATGAAGTCAAATTATCAATATCACGCATATATTTTTGAAATATAGGGAAATTGCGATGATGGGCATTTTCGACGCACATTTTTGGACACTTTTTGGGGTCATTTCAATTTTTACCTTTTTTGCACTTTTGATCTAGGAAAAAAAATGATTAGATGAGCCTGTGAATGATGTGTTTTCAAAGAAATAAAAGTGTATATGATGGATTTAATTAAATACCATGGGTAGGGTGATGAATCTCCACCCCTTTCTCTATCTCCAATTCCACTCTTCTATGAAAGCTTTTATGGCAGTGACAGGTAGCACATGTTAAAGCTTCAGGAGTGTCAGGAGCACCAGTTGGATAGAATTCACCATATCCATCAAGTATATAACCCATAGATCTAACATCATGGTTGTATCTGCACTCATAGTATTTCACAACAAAATTTTTGTTGTTGGAAGCCATAGGAAAGAGAGAATTAATCTAGGTAGGAAGAAACAAAGG